>JASCZI010091353.1:6909-29218 GCA_036250425.1 Stylosanthes scabra | reverse complement strand
AGTATTATCGACGGCTTAGCCGTCGGTAATATTAATTTATTTTATCGACGGTTTATCGGGGCCGTCGGTAATAATTACCGACGCAATTTACGGTCACGCAATAATATCGACGGCCTGACCGTCGATAATAGTAATTTACCGACGGCTTGGCCGTCTATATGGCCGTCGGTAATATTGCCGTGTCTTGTAGTGTTTTCTCTTTTTTGAATATTTCTAGGATTGCCTAAATAACTGGGACATGGAAATAAAAAAAAATAAATCATTTTATAATTATATCAACAATCATATTTTATATTTGAAATTTTAAATTTTATATATGATTAATTTAAAAAATAAATATACAAAAAAATTATCTAAATTTTCTCAACAACCGTATAATATTAAGAGTTTATAATTTAATTAAAAATAAATTATTTTAAAATTACTTCAACAACCGTATCTTATATTTGAAATTTAAAATTTTAAACTCAGTTAATTATGCCAATTAAAAATAATTAAAAAACAAAAATCCTAAAGACGACACCTAAGCATTTAGCCCTCTAAATTCATTCTCTAGCCGCCACATTAGCAATTGAGCTTCCTAATTGTATACTATTAAGATTAAGATTACGATAAGATACTGCACCAAAATAAAAAACTATAATGTACACAAATATAAAGCTTTACTACACCGAAATAAAAATAATATTGGAAGTACCACTCAAATCATCATCTTCTTCTTCTTCTTCTTCTTCTTCTTCTTCTTCTTACCTTCCTCCATGTCTCCAGTATCTGCATCTAATTCTACTTCTTCTTCAAAACTATACTCAAATAATATTTCAAATTGTATACAAAAATAAAGTTAAACTGTACATAAATGTAAAGCTAAACTGTACACAAATACAAAGCTATATCGTACCGAAATAAAAAACAATCACAAATAATATTCAAAATTATACACAAATAATATTCGAAATTATATACAAATGCAAAGCTAAACTGTAACAAATACAAAGATATACTGCACCGAAATAAAAAACAATAAAATCTTCTTCTTCTTCTTCTTCTTCTTCTTCTTCTTCTTCTTGAGATCATGCAAATCAAAACGAAATCTAACGACGAGAATGAAAACAGAAATTTAACAATAGAAGAAGAAGACGAAAACCGGCGTAAATGAAACCGCTGCGATCTGACGGAACATCGGGAGTTCAAATTGGCGTATCAGTTTAGCGGCAGTTATCAAACGCCACAAATTGAAAAACTAGTTTAACGACAGTTGTTTCAACGGTTGAACAAAATTGCCGCTAAATCGTTTAGCGACCCTCGCCGGTAACGGATTAGTGGGGTTTAAGGCAATTTTAAACCGCGGCGATCTGAGGGAAATCTTGTAGTGAACATTGTTATTACTAATAAAGTCTAAATCAAACACACTAAAATTACTCTAAATTACTAACAGTCTGAACAATTATTATATACCAACATGATAATCTATCAACAACCCTAATCTCGTCTATCATTATTATGTTTCTTTAACATCTAGTTTAACCTATCTTCACCAAAGGATATGACAATAATTATATTGATTTGATTGGTAAAAAGGATGCTAACTCATTGCATATACAAACAATACTATGGACAGGAATAACAACTCTCAACACCCTTCACCTTCTCAATCTATAGCAAAACAATATTATAAAAAAAATAGTTGCAACCACTTAATTCATGTTTAGATCATGCTATTTAAGTTACTTAGCTTGGATATTCACAAGCAGAGATCTTTGAGTTCATTTCATTGCTATAGTTTTCGCTTCAATATAAGATATAATTAATTATTAATTATATCCCATTCCAGGATAAAGAATTATGTTACAATTAGTTTAATTTCAATGCATTAAGACCATAAAACATTTTATTCAGATATCCAATTGCATTTATTCTTTCAAATAATCATGCAGATGATCAACATAAAAAGTAATTATTATTTTTGCAGACGCAATTAAATTTTTTTATTTTGTATTCACTCTGGTATAAAATGTAAAATTGTTAATTACTTAAAAGAAGATTTATATACTTTATATGGTAGAAGGAGGTCAATTTTATAAGATTGGAAAGAGATTCTAATAAAAAAGCTAAGAGGGTAGTTGCATTGATAAGTAAAAAAAAAAAAAATTGAAGCATGCGTGTGTTTATCAAAGTCACATTTAATTTACTAGTCACAAAAACAAACCTAACTTGGTTTTTTTATTATTATTATTATTCGATACAAATTAGATAACCACTATCCTTGATCTACAAGTTTGATTATTTATGAATCGTGAGATTAGAGTGTCTTATAAGCAAATAAACAAGACACTACATAGCAGTTAGTTGGATGTGTTTGTTGACTACTTAAGTAGTTAAGACTTAGCTTTGGAAAAAGAGAAGAGTTCTTTCCATTTTCTAAACTCCTAACATTGCATATATAAAAGAAATGAAACTAAGATAGTGATTTTCATTTGTCTAAGTGGTTGACGAATTCCTCTTCTTTTTATAGGTTCAAACTAAAGTTTTGGAAATGTTTAATTATTCTATAAGTCACTATAATTTCATCAAATTTTTAATTAAATTTGTATAATTTTTTTTGCTTTCAATCGAGTTTTTATATATTTTTTAATTTATAATTAGATCTCTATCAATAGAAGACACTAAAAGAAAACATTTTTAAAATGTGAATTTTTTATTATTCTCATACCCTAAATTTTACATAAAGCTTATACCTACCTTAATTTAAAATATTATCAAATTACATTAATCAAAGTCGCATATCTTCAAGGATCATATGATCATATCTAGGGGATTAATTATTAGTTGTTGTGATTTAGAGATGATATATTTCATTAATTCTAATATTTTTATCACGATAGGGACCTAATTACATAGTTAAAAATAATATAGGGACCTAATTGAAAGCAGAAAAGTATAGGAATCTAATTAAAATTTTGTAAAATTCATCAAAATTTTATGTTAGAACTGAAAAGAGACGACCACACTTTCTCTAGTCTTATTATAGCAAAATATAAATTCGTTATGATGAATATTCACGTGCAATCAACTTTATGAAATTATTATTAAGAATTGTTAAATAATTTAATATGTATAACTAAATTATTATTTAATAATTTTAAAATATAACTTCATATGTGTATTTCTCACACTATTATTTGTAGTCTCATGTTCAACCTTTAATAATAAAAATATGCTTTAGTAAAAACAATCACAATTATTTGAATTGAATTATTTAAAATTTTTTGCTAATATAATCCGAATAGCGGCAACAATCAATTGTATAAAACAATATTACTAAATTAAACCCATTTAAAATGGGTTTAGAAGATAGCTCTTATGTTTTGGTCATAGAAAATAGCTCAAATAATGGTAACTTGCTCACATTAGTTGAGAGATGTTCATTGAATGAAATTAAAAAGGCCAACTGATTAAAACAAAAAGAGAAAAGAATTTACCAATTGGATTGGACACTGTCATAGTTGGGCTGGACCAACCAACATTGAACTAAACAAACAAGTGTTCCAAATTCTAATAACATCAATGACCCTGTGCCACAACCATTCTACTAAGAGGACTAGGCCCAAGCTTCTTTCTCCTCAACATACTCCTCCTCCTAATGACTTCCATTTGGTTCCTTCTCCTAACTTGCATCATTGCTTCCTCCTCAATCACAAACCTCCTCATTAGAACATCATCAGTTAATGATTTACCCCTAAACACCCTCCTTCCCCCATCGGTACTAATCCTCGCGCTATGCGAAATCCGGTCTCTCACGCTATGTAACGGCTTAGACGATGATGATCTTGGATAGCTATAACTTCTTCTAGGGGCAACAACATGATCCGCTCTAAAAGCTTCATTGTAGGAGTATATTGGCGCGCAAAGACACACCCTTGTAAATGAGGTTGCAACCTTAAGGGATGCGCATTTCCTTAGTTTATTCTTGTTGTAACTATTGTTGTTGGTGGTGGATGATGTTGGAACTTGATGCGATTTTGATGGCATTGTTGTACTCTTCCATAAAGGCGAATTAGTATTGTTTGTGGTTGCGATGTTTGTTGATTTGGGAATTATTTTCCATATGTTTGTGACATCCATTGCACGTTGATACCACGGCTTCCTACAATTCGAATGTCATGCACCATGAAATCTTTATGTGGAGATGATGTTAGATTATTCATACCCTTCTAAATTCAATATATATTTTTGAAAAGGCTATTTATGCAATTTGGAAGAAAAAACAGAGTCAGTTTAGTTTACTATTTTTGTTCTTAGGATATATAGTAGTGTGTTAAGAGTTAAGGTTCATAGTGTGTTTGAAAAAGTCTATCCTATAATGAAATTATTCCCCCTACCTTAGCTTGGTTTTTGAGAGCTTAGTCAAGTTCATCACATCATGAACATCATTGAAGGATTTTATAACTTTATAAATTATAAATATGCAAATTATAACTTAGTCCACACAACATTAAGAAAGCCAAAAGTATAGACTACAGAATTATGATGTAATAAACTAATAATATATACTTTTTAATTTTTATAGACCTTAGAGGAATAATATCATAAAAGTGAATGTCCAAGCCAAGCTAATGGATAGAAAATAAAGTTCACATTTTTAACAAAAACTTAATTATTATTCAGCTACCCAATTTTTCTGTTTTTAAATGTAGTACATATAAGGTTAAATTTTCAACATGGGGTGTGAGAAAAGGACAAGACATATAGATGATGAGAAAGTTAAGGAGGTAAAATACATACCTTATTGTTGTGTTGGAATCAGTCTTTGGATCTTGCATGAACAAAGAGAACTGAAAGTATGAGAGAGTTGGAGGAAGAGAGCAAAGTATTTTCATTTGTGTTATTGTTTTGACAGTGAAAACACACACACAAACACAAGATATAGAGAGAAAGAGAGAAACTTTTTTGTTCAATTTTTTTTTTTTTTTATGACTCTCTCTAACTCTAAGATAGGCTTAGCAAGCATAGCTAGCATAATGTGCTTCTTTTTCCCTTTATTTTATTTTATTTTTTATTTTTTGCTTTGGCTGCCATGATTCCTCCTCCTCCTTCAGATTTATATGAGTGGGAGAAAGATATTTTGAAATTTCAAAAAAGTAAAAAAAGATAAATATATAAAATAAAAATGAGACTACTTTTAATGTGATTATACCAAGGTGGCCCCAAATGGATTCAAAAAAAGGGGGAAGAAGAATAATAGAATGTATTGTAGCCTTTATTTAAATTCATTACTTTCTGGAGCCTTAATCATATTTTGGACCCCTCTTAATCTTAATTACTATTTTTTATTTTCATGAAGAGGATATAATCACTTAGGTCACTTATTGGTATAAAACATGCTTGGCCTGCCTTTATGAAAGAAACATTATTATTATTGGTGCATAGCAAAACAAACCACAAACTCTTACCTCATTGTTCACACACATAAAAGCATTAAGCTAACCATAGATGGACCCAAAATTTATAGATTTATAAAAAAAAAAATATTGAGTTTAATTTCAGTATGCTGTTAGTGTAAAATATTTTTGCACTAATATAATAGTATGTAATTTAAGTGTGGTCAAATAGATATAAAAAAAAACATTTATGGTTTGCTTGGTTTAATTTGTATTTTGTTCATTTTTTGTTTTAGTATTTTCTATTTTTAGAATTTTATTATTTTTTTACAAAGTTATGAAAATATAAAATACTAAAGTAAAAAATAGGGGAAAATAAAATTCTTGTACTTAATTTTTTATACCCACTATATATATATATATATAAATTTTATTTGTTTATAAGATAATAATAAGTTAATAACTTAATTTTGAAACTAAACTAAAAATTATTTGGCCTCATGTGAATTTGAATATAAAAATGCTATGATCATCTATCTTTGCACATACATTACATTCAAAAGAGAAAAATTAATTTATAAAGAATATGGTGTAGCTTAGATTTCTAACAAGCCTCATAATTTTGACATGTTGGGACTCAATTCTAGCAATCATCACACATAAATTTTTTGTCGTTTATTATTATTATTAAGTCCTAATAATCACATATTAACCAAAATCACAATATTATTATATTAACCAATCAAATTATGTATATGTTGTATATATATAAGTATGTTAAATTTATTTATAGGTTCACATATATATGTGTAATGAATTTATTGTCTTAATAATAATGTCATCTTCTCACTTTCAAATATTATTTTTGGATTCAAAAGTATATATGACTTAAAAAAGAGCTATAATTTTCATTCATGTAGATATTATTATTTCAAAAAAATAAAAAAAGGCTCCTTTATCATACAAATATGGAAGTAAGGATTTAATTCCAACATATGTGAACTTGTGATGTGCAATTATTAACACAACTAACAAGCTCCTTCATCTTTTTCATTTTTTATTTTTATTTAATTTGTTATTTATTTATTTATTATTATTATTATTTTGCCTTAGGTGGTAATGATATATATATATATATATATATATATATATATATTCTAATAGAATGTCATAGAGAAGTTATTCCTTCTGCTCTTACCAAAATTGTTGAGTCATCTTCAATTTGAATTTGGACACAGTATTAGTAATTGGACCAATTTTGAACTTATTTAATTTAATATTTATACTTTTATTATATATATAAAATTTATAATTATGCACTTATTACATATAATATTATTCAGTTATTTTAATGATAATTAAAAAACATAAAATAAAATAACTTGAAACTGATTCTTCTTGTCTCTCAAATAATATTATTTTCACGACAATTATATTTCTCATTACTTAGGTTGAAACAAAGTTGTTATAATTAAGAAATTAATTAAGGTATTTAATTTGTGATCTTCATCAATCCCCCGTTCGTAATAATATTAGCTCAAATAAACTAAGACAATTCTTGTTGAATTGGATAAAACCAATTTTTTTTTGGGTGAACATTGGATAGAATTGCTATATTAAAATGATAGATTTTTACATGAAACTTCTTATTTTAAAATGAAAATTTTATTCTCAACAAAAATATTTCATCTTTTTAAAAATCATTTCATTTGAGATTTTTATGAAATGCTTTACTACCTTGAAGTTTATCTTGTGAAATTTATGTATTCTTCACAGTACTACTTTCAAATGTATGAAACCTTTTACCACAGTTTAATTTCTATTGAGTAAAAAAAATTAAACAAAAAAAAAAAAAAAGAAGCTAGTCCCTTTTATTTAAACAATAAATAATGGACAATTGTCTATTATTTAATTTTAAAGGTATTGAGGCGCTTTATATTTCTATCCCAAAAACTCTTAAAAGGCTGCAACAAAGAAGAAAAAAGACACTATGATTGAAGATGTTGGTTGGCAACATGGCAATTTTTTTCCATTCAATAAAAGATTGCTCTCATATTGCCATAAGGTAAAAATTATGAAATAAATAATAAGGTTGCATAAAATTAAATTTGTTATAAATGGATTTCACATAAATAACCCAAACCCCTTTATTTCATTTCCTTTCAATGTTTTTTTTCATTTGTGGGAGTGGGAGAGGTCAAAAAAGAACAAGAGAGTTTCAGTGCCTTTCAGTCATGTCTTTTGCTTTTTTGTACATTGTAGACCATGGATATCATTTTCTAGCACTTTGGACTGTAACCATAAGCTTCCAATCAAAAGCATATATATTATAAGAGATTTATCAATACCAAAAAAAAAAAAGTTTTTTTTTCCTGAAATTTAGTAAAAGTTTGAAAAATATCTTAAAGTTTTATTTCATTTTAATTTTATCCCAAAAAGTTTCAATTTGTATCAAATATACTCATAATAGTTATTTTTTCAAAAAATGCAAAACCAATTTAATAATAATTTTACTTGACAACATTCAACACAAATAAATCAATCACAAAGTTCTGTGAATGACTCTTAATTATTAAGTATTATTGTTGGATTTGTTATAAGTTTCTTAAAAATTTAACTACCAGGAACATATTTGATGCAAAAATTTCTAGAAAAAAATTGAAACAAAACAAATTTTATGAATATTTTTAAAATTTTTGGTAAATTTTAGAGAAAAATATATTTTAAAAAAAAATAGTATTTTATGCCGAAGTTTGATGATGATGATGGTTATTATTAATATTATTAATATTATTATTATTATTATTATTATGTGGAACTCATTTTGATGAATAATTTATAGGGAAAAAAAAAAGAAGAAAAACAATGGTAGAATGATCAATAGTGTTAAAACTTTGACAAAAACTACTATGTAAAAGAAGAAGGGAAAAAGAAAAGAAAAAAGATGTTATTGTGGTGTGGCTTCTACTTTGCGAACTTTACGGAATTTGAGGTCTACTGAATATCAAAGTGAAGTGATTTCCAAAGTTCAACAAAAGAAGAAGAATGCTGCTAACTAATTAGTAATTAATGCTTAGATTTGATTAAGATAGCTCTCAGCATTTGTTCTTCTTTAAATATCATGTCAATTCAGTTAAAAAAAAGTGTTTTAATCATCTATGTTAATAGCCATGGTTGTGAAATACCAGCCCGAACCGGTAAGTTCAACTACGCAAAGAATATTCTGTGGCAAAAAGTTAGTAAAAAACTTATAAATTTGGTAAGAAAAAATTAAGCAATGCTTTGAAGACCGAATAAAAGTGATCGAACCCATAATATTAGAATTTCAAAAGTTTAAAAGTTCAATCAAGGGTTAATTGGAATTGAATCGAACATAATAAAATAATATATTTACATATACTTAGTGGATTAATAGGCACTAACATGCTTATTAATTTACATTTTTATAAATTAAAATATGAGTAATAATAATATATTTGATTCTTAAACCAAAAAGTCAGAGCTTCAATTCTTAGTTTTTTTATAAAAAAAATTAATAGATTATCTGGTAAAAGGTATTTTAAAAAAAAATGGACACAATCTCTGTTATATCCCCATTATTATATATATAGTAGATAAAATATATAATTTCTTTAAAAAATACTTTTTTATTATTTTAAACCGGTTAACTACTAAAAAACTAACTGATTTAGCTAGTTAACCAATTATTTAATCAACTTTTTTTATTCTTTGACCGATTTTTATATGAAACGGAACAAATTTAGTAATTTATTTTTTTATTAGCCCGACTGAACTAATTGATCAGTTTAGTTTTGAGAACCAAAAAATAAGTGAACAATTGAACCAGTTGGTAACTTAGTATTTCACTAGAAAATCGGTAGAGACATTTTTAAAAAATCATTATTTTGGAATATATATAGTTTACTTCTTGTGAAACCTTGAAAGTTTTGATTTTTGAATATCTAGTTTTGTTGGTTTAATAACTGATCTGATTTTCATAGCCTTGTTAGTGACAAATGACAATCAGAGACATATACAAGTAAACTGTGTCATTATGGTTCTGGTTTTCATCAATGAAAGGTCTCATAATGTGTTTGACAAAAACCAGATGAATGAGTATGTTATGTTACTGCGTTAGTATTTGACAACTTGAAGGTTTCATCTCCGATGCAACATTTTTAAATCAAATCCATTAGTTGTTGGCCACCATTGCAAATTGCAAACACATATCATGATGCTTGCATGGCACATTCACGTGCAAACCTTTTCCTTATCATCATTATTATGATTATTTATTTATTTTGGGGGTCATTATCTCTGTCTCTGATTCTCATTCATTCTTCATCAATCACCAGACATTTAGTTAGCCCCATCCACTTGAGGAATATTTTGATCTCCTTAAAGATAGTGACAGTTAAGGCCAATCAACTCCAAAATTTCCCTTATTTTAAAAAGAAAAAGAAATTAATCATGATCCTTTTAATTAAATCACATAGTTCAAAATATTGTTTCTCTTAAACAAATTCTTTGAATGAACCAAGGAATAAGGGCTCTTATGATATAAATTTCATGCGTAGAAACTCACGTGCAGTTCGAATATGTCAAATTATCTAGCGATTTCTTCACACGAAGGCAACTGAATGTGAGCCTCCACCAATTAAGAATCATAAGAGAATATGATGAATACAATAGTCTAAAATATCTTATTTCATTGCAATCTCAATTGGGAAACAACTTATGTCAAATTATGAAGGAAGGGTGATAAACAACAAAAATGAGTTGCAAATTCTGAAAGGTCACTGCAGATTGATACATTTTACTCACTGGCTATCTGGTTCGGCGGAGCATTTCTTGCTCCAACCAACTGAACCGGCTTTGCGCTCTCCTCTCTTTCTCTTGTTCTTGGGGACACTCACGTCACCATGCAAACACTGCTTGAGAACTGGCTGTTCTTGAGACCCTGCTGAACTATTCACCGCCACGTTGTTAAGATCCGATGCCGGAACAGAATCGACGCGCTGCAGGGTTTTCTCTTCCCCTTCGCATTTCGTAGCCGAGTTCTGAAGCTTCTCGATGGGGTGATGACTCGCACTTTTGAATACGTGGTCTTCTGTTTCAGCTACCTCACGTATCAAGACACTATCCACCATCTGCAATCATGAAACAAAATTTGAAAGTTAACATCATTGTTATATCAAGAAACCTAAAGCTAAAGCTACACAGGGATTTTTATATGATGGATGGCACATGCAAAAATTCAAAAGAAATCAAACATAGAAAATTATAGAGAGTTGTGCACACAATAAAATGAAAATTAAAAAGTTGCCTTATAGTTTAAGGTTAATTGCACCTCATCCCCTAAATTTAAGAAAAATGTACAATCGGCTGATAGATTTTGCTATTTGATTGCATGAACCTTTTTCTGGTAAGCATCTGATAAGTAACTGAATAAATTATGTAGATCATAGTTTGAGAAAACTTACATCATCACAGGGGTCCCCAACCAAGGGTGGATGGAGAGTAACATCAGCAGCGGACAATAACCCCACGGTGCTCTCGATTATGTCAGGAATAATTGTAACTTCTCCATAACTTGAAACAGCACTGTCCGGCATAACCAAATCACCTAAATCGAACTCGGGAATATGCCTAGCTGAATTATAAATAGCCCCCACAGATATTGCGTCTCCATTCGCTGCAGAGGTTGTAGGACTAGGAGCAGAGCTAGTTTGTACATCACCGTGAGGAAGAAGGCTCAAATTCTCCGATGATGACAACTTCAAAGTGTTTTTGGACATGACCACGTCAACTTGACCCTTCAGCTTCTGGACTCTAGAATGTAGGTTGTCGATTGTCCAAATAAGCTGCTCCATGCAACTATCGCTCTCGGTATACTCGAAGAAAGATTGATCATCACCGATTCCAAATCTGTCGGTTGAATCAGCATGCAACTCTGTGATAACTATACCAAGAGAGCATAACAAAGATTAGGCTTTGCTTGCATATAAATCAAAATGTGATATGAGGCGCAACTGACGGCAGATCACAAATGACAAAAGATAAAAAGTAAAACATCCCGTAAAATAGAAAATGAACCAAAAATACATTAGGCACTGACAAAATAAGGTTGAACGGAGAAGCAAGCAATCGTTTTCTTTATCCTTTTCTCGTAGGAGAAAATAGAACAAGAAGCATTAATATCATTGGCAAAATAACATGTAATGCAGCAGGAGCATCAAGTTACCATTACAAAGTATAGTTTCTAACCTGGATTACTAAAATCCTCAGCCGAACAGCCATCGTGATCAGACTTCCTATTCTCTACAAATACACAGAGAAAAGTCAAAACACTTTGCTGAGGCGTGGAAAGACAAGAAAATCTAGCCTCAAGATAAAGGAGAGCAAAGTAGTTTATACCAAGATAGGAGAAAAGATTATGATTTGATGTATACAATGCAAGGTCAGTTGTGTCCTCTACTTTCTTTCTTTTCCTCCTTTTCTTGGCCTTACATCTGTACTCGTGACTTGTAAACGGCAACGACTTCGAACCAAACTCTTCTAATGTAAAATGATCGGGTTCCATGTGTTTTCTCTTATCATATTCTGCAAGCTCTTTACTGTATTTTAATGCTTGCGACTCAATTTCCCTAATTCTTAGTTCTGCCCATTTGCAGCGCCACATTAGAGGTCGTATGAAGTTCCTCCAATGATCTGTCAATTTCTTCTTCCTACAATTGCATAGGAAATTGATATGCATAAAATACCAAAAACTAGGCATAGTGGCATACAATTAAATGTGGATCATTAATGGTGTCTGAAATGACACTAATGATAGCAGACAACATAAAATATGATGACAGATTTTCCAGCACCAAATCATCAATGTTTACTTGATTGGAAATCCGAAAGTGTTCTAACAGAAGTTACAACTAGAACTATAAACAAAGAACAATTATCTTGATAATAATATAATTCAAATACATCCAATATCTAAGGAAGTGGACAGTAAGAGGATGAGTTGGAAAAAGAACCAGATCTCACATTGGAACATCAAACAAACCAAGACACCGACATACCATATAACTAGATATTGTAACCTCCAAATTTTGACACCTCTTATTAGTTCTAAGCATAAATCTGTGCTTACAACAATAAAAGGTTAGCTTGATGTGTAAGTCGGTCCAACAGGCAGAATAATCCTTTCATACTTAAGTTAGTTATGACAGCTGTATGGTTACAGCTGTCCTGTCTTAGCTGGCTCTGTTCTTATAACTAACTCTTCTCCAGGCTTCACTAATTCACTATACTCCTATTATCCTCTTCTAACAATCATCGTTACAGTAGTCAATTTTACTTGTCATGAAGTACACTTGCTAGAAATGTATCATTATCGAAATCATCAGAAAATATCCTCCTTGTGAGATATCGAGAGAAGTCACCCTGCTTGTTTTTACGTGTATTAAACACCTTGTGTGTAGAAGTGTGAGTGCTATTAGAGATCAAACACATTATAAATATCTTTAAGAATTCAACAAATAGAAGTTCCAATGAACTATCTAATTTTAAGACTTGAATGCATAATTTGGCTTCAAGAAGTTGTCAACAAATTCACAAGACTAGGATTCTCTGCTTACATATTAAAACAACTACGCAAGGAAGATAATTCAAAATTATTTGCTATGGAACAAGAATCACCTCATATGGAATGCAGAGTCAAAAGCATCAAAGTTGCATGCTAAGCCACTATCACCTAAGAATTCCGACTCCACCTCAGCATCACTAACTCTAGAACCATTTTCAGTGCCGGAGGTAGTGTCACCGAATGAACTCGAATACTCAGTTGCATCAGGGTCCTCGTTTTTATTCGATGCCAAATCACCCTTGTTTGTCCAATTCACAATATCAATATCCGCATCCTCGATTACCTTTGAAGTGTTAATTTGTTCATCCAAAACCGGCTCCACCTTGATGATAGGCTTCTTCTCATCCATGTTAAACTCAAACCCTTGTTATTCCACCTTCTCCTCAAACTGTCACTTCTAATCTTGGTTTAGCCTCCTTTTCGTCATTATCTACAAATAGACAAGCAGGGCATTCATCAAGCCTTGAAAAACATAGATCCGTTCGAACATTGCATGGTCAAATCAAGAATTGTTCCAACTTCATCCACAAATTCAAACCAACACCAAATCAATTCATTGAGCACACAACTAACATATAGATATTAATTTCAGTTCAAAGAACATAAACAAATATATATATCACAAAGTCAAGAAGTCCAAACATGGCAAAACATTTTTCATTTGAAAATAACAAGCCAATCACTCAATAATTGAAACTTCAAATGCTGATTCCAAACGGAAATCAAACACCACAATTGTCTAAGATAGCAATATTAATCACCATCGTCATCATCAGCAGCAGCAGCATACGGCGAAATCAAAGTCAATAATGCCAAAAAAGACAGTTAGGGGAACAAAAAAAAACAGTATTAGAGTTGGTAAGATTGTTCATTGTTCGAAGCAAGTTCAAAAAAGTTAGAATGCAGGTACGGAATTAGAAGAAAACAAAGGAAGCATGTGAGCGTGATTCTGAAGTGAGAGAGAGAGAGAGAGAGAGAGAGAGAGAGAGAGAGAGAGTACCGTGGAGCGTGGTTAAGGGTTGTGAGAGTTGGCGGCGCGCGTGTGGTGTTAAAGTGTTAAGTGTAAGTAGCAGCCACTTAAGAAGAAGAAGCAGCAGCAGAAGAAGAGAAGGAGGAAAAGTTTAACGGTATAAACCTAAAGTGTTAAGACGAGGGGGGAAACGCGGGTTGTGTTTCTGTCTAAATGCTTTCTTTTTCTTTTTTTTTTTTACTTCCAGCTTTGTTTGACACGTGTCCCAAGTTACCCTAGCTGGATTTTTTTTATAAATAAAATAAATGAAAAAATTACACAAATAAATAAAATTATGTAAATTTACGTTTTCAGGTCGTATTAGTAGTGCCATAGGGTTGAGTGAGGAATACAGCAGCACTAGTGCCGCGAGGGGATAGGAGCGAAATGGGCCAGGCCGCAGGGGTTGGGGGTGGCACTGGTGTTCTGTTGGGAAAAAAATGATATTTAATTTATGGGTTGTGCTACTGTGCTTAAGGCACTTCTTTTCAGCATTTGCTGAAACTTGTTGGATGCTGTGGGATGATGACACGTGTTGGACTTGTGCAACAAGCGCTAACAAAGCGTTCTACTCCAGCTGCCGTTGTAGGAGAGTTGCAGGACTTGTCTAATTATGTTTATGCTTAATTAGGGATATATAATGAATTATTATTGAGCTTTGGGTTTTGCAAGTGAAAATGGGCGGATAGTATGACATGTATGGCTAGGTAGCAACTTTTCTAGTTAAATAACATGTATGAAATTTTCAATACCAAAAAATAAAAAATTTGTTTAAAATTTTAAATAACATGTTTTTAAAATAACCGATTGATTAAGTACCCAAAAAAACCAGTTAATTTTGAAAATGCTGGTACTTATATTTAAGAAAACAAGTTTTATTGTAGTAAATAATTAGACAAGTCCTACAACCCACCCATTTTCACTTGCAAAACCCAAAGCCCAATAACAATTCATTATATATCTCTAATTAAGCATAAACATAATTAGACAAGTCCTGCAACCCTCTTGCAACGGCAGTTGGAGCAGAACGCTTTGTTAGCGCGTGTTGCACAGGTCCAACGCGTGTCACCATCCCACAGCATCCAATGAGTTTCATCAAATGCTGAAAAGAAGTGCCTTAAGCACAGTAGCACAACCCATGAATTAAATATCATTTTTTTTTCTTTTTTAACAAAACACTAGTGCCGCCCCCAACCCCTGCGACACTGGACCTGGCCCATTTCGCCCCTATTCCCTGCGGCACTGGCCCAACTAAAAAGGTGCCAGTGCCGTGGCCTCATCCCGCGACACTAGTGCTGCTGTATTCCTCACCCCCAACTCCCACGGCACTACTAATACGACCTAAAAACGTAAACTTACATAATTTTATTTATTTGTATAATTTTTTTATTTATTTTATTTATAAAAAAAATCCTACCCTAGCTTTTATATATTTTTAACTTTCTTATTGAATCTTTGATTTTTCATATAGATATTAACTTCTCAATTTTCTCCATTTTTGTTTTTTTTTTATACAAGAAGATGAGATATATTTAAATAAAAAATTGATATTATTTTTTTACTAATATTCTCTTTTCCTTTAACAAACAACCATATTACGTATGAAAAAAATAATTATCAAACTTAACTATTTATATAAAATGTATATTAAAATACAAAAACGTATGTTAAAAATATAATAATTCTAGGTGTATATGTTCAACTAAATTATTTATTTTATATCAAATAAAATATTATTTCGATATCAAATAGAAATTCATTTTCATGCTATTTTTTATGTTATTTAACACGTAAATTGTTATCTATTTAATATAAAAATAAATAATTTTATTGAATTTAGTTGGCCAAAATAAATATACAAATAGCATTGTAAAATGGCACCTTATTTAGAATAACAAGTTGGTGTTGGTCATGTGTAGCATCTATTCTCAAGCACCCTCAATTCATGTTGAAAGATTCTCTAATATATGTTGAGGATGGTGAATTCTATGAGCCCTTTCAAGTCAAAATTTGCAGGACCTTCTCCATTGTTGGTCTAAGCTCTTACTTGTTGCACTTGGATACACCAAAAGCACAATGATTATTTTCACTTCATGTTGATCTAATCTTCAGAGGCCCAAGCTGAAAACTCCTGTTCAATATAATTTTCTTCACAAACTCTATATATAGTTTCTCATTCCACTCATTATTGGCTCAAGCAAAACCATACCATAGTAGTTGTAAGACCACAAATTCTTCTTCTGTAAACTTGTTACACAAGAAGCAATAAATAGTAGTGAACTCAAGTTGCTGAAAATTTTGAGACATCCACAATCAGGAGCTGATGATGAATTTATGCACCTACAGATAATACCATTTTCAACCCATGCATCTTATCTTTGCAAAACTACTTCCCTTGGAATTAATTAATCCGATTGCAACACTGTCATTCCTTTTAAGTATCATATCATCCAAAGAAACAAGGCTAAATTAATCCAACCCAGACCACAAAGACATACCAACACTGTCATTTGTTCTTGGGAGAGGATAAGAGAGCAAAGTGCCAAAGCCTCCATTGCAAGTTTCATCTTTTTAACTTTTGGTTTTTTTTAAGATATAAAACCATTCATATCTTTGCTACTAAATAGTTTAAATTTTTAAAAAGTATGGTTCATAATATACATTAAAATCTATTGACTCAAGTAGAGAGCATTTTTTTTTTCTAATAGGGCCAGAAGTGACATGAGTTAGGCCAAACTCAAGTTTAACTCACGAAAATTGAGCTTAGCTCACGATTTAACTTATTAACAATTAAGTCTATTTCTTAAGCTCAACATCGGTTTATCGAGAGCTTACGAACTAACTCGAGCTCACGAGCTGACTCAAATAACATGAATATAATATGTAATTTTATGTCAATTAATAATAACAACATAACACACATATATAAAAAATGGTACTAAGTAACCAACAAAAAAATTTAGGCAAAAACAACTAATAATATAAAACAAAATTCAATTCATTTGCAATTATTATTTTATCTTTATTTCCAATTTTGTTGATATTGTCTAACTAATTGTCGATTACAAATAATTTTCCATATATAAAATTAACAAAGGTAATAAGTAATTAGTGATTTATACTTTGAATATTATGTGTATTAATCATTTAATAAATAACTAAATGTTTATATATATATTATATTTTCGAGCTGACTCACGAGCTAATGAGCTGAGCTTACTCAACTCCGTCTCATTTAATTTTCGAACTCAAATTCAGACTCAAACTCGGCTTACCAACTCATGAGCCCGACTTATCGAGTCGTTAACGAGTCAAGCTCGAGTTAGCTCATAAGCTGACTTAAGTCACTTTTAACCCTAATTACAAAATTTTATTATTTGTGTATTTATTTATTGAATAGTGCTATGGAACCAACGTTAGAGAACCAATAATTAAGTTATCAGCATCCGTAACTCATATATCCAAGATTAAGTTATCCGTAAGTATGTGTTGGCTCCTTATTGGTCATAATGTATTGGCTCCTTAGTCTTTTTTTTATTTATTTAATTTTTTCGCCTTATTAAGTAATAAATATGTTTTTTTTTTTGACATGGTAATAAATATGTTTGGAAAATCAGCACAAAATTACTTTATTTATATTTTTTACTTTTTATTGGAATAATCAAACAATATTAGATATAATAATTATAAAATTATAAATATTATATATTAAATATTAAAGTATAGATATTATATTAAATAAGATAATTTTGAATTATTATCTAATAATAATGAGAAGGATAGAAAATTTTAATGAGGAAATTGCTTGGAAGAGAATTCTAGAATGAAGAAATTTTCAGTTAAATAGAATAAAGAAATATGTATAAATTTTTTTAAAAAAGTAAATAAAATAAAATAACTTATTTTCTTAAATAAATATTATTTATCTGCAAAAATAAATTTTTATCTCTATCATTTTATCTGTTGAACTCTTCAAAGAAGGGCTTATTGACTAAGAAGTTTCCTCGATCAAATTGTCAAGTTTTCAGTATTTAAGTTTGAATCTTCAGTTTCATCTTTGACTTTTCATGGTGGTTGTCGACTCCATCATATGATACGTGCGTGGGTTTGGGGTAAGTGGAATTGTGCATTTAAATTAACACGTTTAATTGCAAGTTTCTTCATTTCATAGTTTACATCTTCAATGGCTAAGATGCTTCCTTGCATTGTTTGTATCTTCAATTAATTATTATATAATAAAAGTTAACCGGTTAGTACAGTGATTAATTCAATAATATATTTAAACAAATATCAAAATTTAAATTTTATTTTATATATATAACAATTTATTAATTAATAATAAATTCTTAAATAAATATTTGATTTACAATGAATTAATTTTTAATTATTTATCTGAGAGATTATATTAAATGTGTTTTAAAATTATTTATTAGTGAATACAAAAAAAAAATCATTTATTAGTTAGGATAAAATATTTATTAAAATATAAAATACATATAGGTATGTTGATATAGTACATCATTTTAATTTACAAATAGTGTTTTTAACTTTTTATAGCTGATAATGTTGTCTTTTATTAAATGCTTGACCCATCATTTTAACTTTTTAACTTTAAAAAAATTACTTTACACACTATTCTGTAGTATTTTATATAATCATAATTGCCATGACCCATATATTCGAGAAATCTTGAGTTTTGATTTTCGTTTCATATGCTTGTCTATTAGTCAAGATGGTTAATGGTAAATGTGTCAAATTCTCTAATATTTTTTTGGTGACTTCAAAATGTGAGGATTCTCAAATATAAAACTGTCTTTTTGAAAAGTTTTTCAACTTTTTTAAACTTGTGAAACAAAAATAAATATGTAATTTGTTAAAATGATTAATCTTTTATGTTTTTATTTAAAAGCTTTTAGTTTTAGACTTTCAAAATAATAAAAATAACTTTTTGTTTTCTCAATATATATGATATAAGATGAAAAAATCTCTTTTGTAGTAAATAAGGATAGAAAAAACTATATATATAAAATATCTGACATAATTAATTTTAAAATCTATGTAATTGTATTTAAAAGAACATCTAAAAATTATAATTATTTGAGTATTTTATTTTTAATTTAGGTATTTTATAGGAGAGGCTCGAAATCTCTATTTTACACTTCACCTCATTAGCAACTACATTTCCTTTTTACATTTTTATTGAAATTTTTTTAAATTAAATTAATATAAGTACAAAAATTTGGCGTTTTAGTTAAATTTAATTTGTTTGATAAATTCCACGGAAACAAAAAAGAAAGAGAAAAAAAAAAAAAAACCGTCGTTTTTGCAGGATTTGTCAAACAAGAACCGGCATGAGCATCAGGGAATGCGGTTAATTCATGCCGCTTCTCTCACTCAGACACTCTCCTCTTTCCCCTTTCTCTCTTCCAACGGTCCAACTTTGACTACCCTCCATTTTCATTTCTCCCTTCCCTCTCAACATGCCTTCTTCCCCCTTCTCTAAACCCTAACACTTCTCTCCTTTCCGTAACGCTCTTCTTCTCCTCCTCCTCCTCCTCCTCCTCCTCCTCCTCGTTTTGATCGCTTCCTCTTTTCTTTGAACGATCGCAATTTCGCAATGAACATTACGATCGATTCCGCGCTCCTCCATTTCCTTGTTCCCTCTCTCTGGGAGATCAAAGTCTCCGTCGTCGCTTCATTCGTCGTCATACTCGCCTACTCCTTCTTCACTTTCCGTACCGGCGACTCCGACGACCTCGCCGACCGATCACTCTCTGACAATCCCGTAATCGACGCTTCCGACGACAAAGACAAGGTCACTTTCGTCATTTACCGATACTTTTCTACTCCTCAACCGTCGCCGAGCTTCCAATTTCGATACTACTTGTTTTGATTTATTTTATTTTTTTTTCACTTCAATTCTTTTGCAACTAGTGTTTTCATGAATCCATCAAGTTCAAGTTAAGTGTAGTATTTGTAATCAGTTTATTCTGACTGTGATTTGTGATTAGTTGTTTGAGATTCCGGTTGTTACTTGCTAGGAACGAAAACACGGTTGTGTTGTTGAAGGTTTTTTGTTTTCGTGTTAGTTACTTCGTGGAGTAATTTTTAACTTGTTTGACATGCAGTTCTGCACTTATTTTTGTAGATCATATTGAAAGGAGATTCTCAAGGTGGTTCGGCCTACCTCATCAAGGTACTTCGATTTTTATTTCTAAATTTAGAAGGTGAATTGTATTTGAAGCTTATGTATGTATGTATGTGTGTGTTTATGTCTCTGTGCGCGTTGAACTGTTGCCATTTGTTTCTTTAATTCTCTTTTCAGTTAGAACTATTGGCTGCTAAGAATCTAGTTGGAGCAAACTTAAATGGAACATCGGATCCTTATGTTATCATCACCTGCGGGAATGAAAAGCGATTCAGGTATAGTGATCATTTTAGTACCCTCCTTATTTGAATGTATCTTTTAAAGCTTTTCTTCATTATGATGTTTTTGGCTTGCTTAGAGAAAGAAATGCTTTCTAAGCGAATACTAGGCCTAGTTGGACCGTATTATTATATTGCTTTATATGGTGCATTTTTGTTGGCAGATAATTCCAATTTTACCTTTGACTATTTCACCTTCTAGGTTTAGAGCTCTTTACTGAAAACAACCTTCTTCTTTCACTTCTCTTTTGATAAGAAACTTGGCCAGTGGCTAGTCTTACCGATAATTAGAATTCTTAATTAAGCTCAGCATTGTCGTGTGAGGAGAAACGATATTTGTATTGCTTTAAACTGAGTGCAATATGATTAAAGATGGTTTTGGCACCTATATGTGTCAGAAAGATGTTATACTTTATACATACATGTGCTTCAATGGTTGATCTTAAGATAAACTTAGAATGAAGATTGAAGAGTGTACTCTCTCTGGTCCCTGCAAGGGTAATTAGAAGGGTATAGAGAAGATTAGCATGTTCCCTTCACAAGGATGACACAAAGATCAAGAATGTGCATATCTTTTCCATCACAGTGTCTCTTCTTAGAAGTAGCAAAGTTCTTTGTAATTTTTTTAATAGGAAAATAGACATTGTTTATTTGACGTTTGAGTTAATCATCTGTGTACTGATGCAGTTCCATGGTCCCTGGGTCAAGAAACCCTATGTGGGGTGAGGAATTCAATTTTTCTGTTGATGAACTTCCTGTTCAGGTAGACTTATCTTTTTACCATTATCTACCAAGAAAATACTGCCATAAATAAATAAATAAGAGTATACAGAAATTGTTGATATTGTAAAGCATATGTTCTAATACATGTTTAGTATTTCTTTCAGAGGCCAAATAACTTTATCTCTTATCTGTACACAGCTTGCAAACAATTAATTGTTTTGGCAGTTGATAATGTTTTATGTTAGTTCACTGATCTTTTGTTACTTATATATATAGTATTTCTATATCTGGATTGGTTTTATCTTATCTAAATGACTATTTGTTTTCTTCTATTTTTCCATTGAGAGAGATAAGGGTCATGTCATTATGAACTCTATATAATTGATAATCTTTTACTTAGTTAACTTAAGAATATTTTGCTAAGTATGTCAACTGTATGCTGTCTGGACTGCAGTTTTGCATTTCCATTTAGAAATCATTCATGTTTGTACACTTTTCAAAGAAAATTACAACCAAGAAATAAGTGGAGAAGAATGCTTTAAATAAATATATCAGTGCGTATTAAGTTTCTATCATAGTGATTCAACATTTCAACATAATATTTGGATATCTGAGATTGGGAGTAAAAAAAGTTATGCTTCTCAATTGACAGAGTAAATCTGTTATGTAGGTTTTCGTGAAACTGACTACTTTCCCTGCTGACGTAGCAGATCAATGTCACAATATATGATTGGGATATAATTTGGAAAAGTGCTGTTCTTGGTTCAGTGACTGTTCCAGTTGAAAGAGAAGGTCAAACGGGTGCCGTATGGTACTCTTTGGATAGCACATCAGGGCAGGTAATACCTGCTTCGGAAGAAATTTTCTTTGTTCATAGTTTTCATTGAATAACATGCTAGAAATGTTTTACCCCTCACAAATACCATTATGGATCTTTTGGTTAAACTCAGGTTTGTCTTCATATAAAAACAATAAAACAATCTGCAAACTCTACCAGGTGTGTTTTAAATTTTATATTTGATATTTGATTTTATTAAATTTACTTTTCCTTCATGTTGTTGAATTACTTCCTTTAAAACATGTATATTAACTTTGTTCAAGATACTCTATTAAGTTTTATTATTATCATAT
>JASCZI010091351.1:12579-29256 GCA_036250425.1 Stylosanthes scabra | reverse complement strand
ATATATATATATATATATATATATATATATATATATATATATATATATATATATATATATATATTGATTTAGTTAACATGAGTTTTAAGGACACACAATAACTTTTATATTAATGAAAGATTTTAAATATTTATATTTAATGAATATAAAATAAATACATTGAAAACATAAAATTTTATATTTTTAATAAATTATTTTTCTAATTTATAATATTGTCATAGAACACATGTTAGCTAAACCCATATATATATATATATATATAGAAAAGTACTTTCAAATATATAGAAACACAAGTATTTTAATAATTTTAGCTATTAATTTTAATTTTTATAATATTAAATTAAAATAAATTATACAATAAATTCCTATAGTTTTAATGAAATTCCAACTAGTTTAAAAGTTTGTATTGAGTCTCTATACCTATAAAATATTTACAATTTAGTTCTTTCAATTCAAAAGTTTAATGTAATAGAATATTTTTGGCATATTTTATATTGTGCATTAGATGAAATTATGATTGATCAAATTATCTTATCCCAGAAACGATAAAAGCTATTTGATGAATTCACAAAAAAAAACCCTCTTTATTCCTCCACTTTCGTTACTTTATGCTCTCACTTCGCAATCACACTCACTTGAAATGAGTGAGTTAACGATTTTAGCATAGACGCACTTGAAAAGAACACATAATTAAGAACCCAAAAAGAAGAAGTTCATTAAGGATATATAGTGAGGAAATAATCGTAATAATACATGATTTAATGATTTTTTTTTAATGTCGAATTCGAACAGGAATTAAATTATAAATTTTTTATGAACACAAGAATTCTGTTACAAAATTTTTAATTATAGAAATTTGATTCAATTCATTGAAATTATAGAAATTTAATGTATACTTAACGTTAAAATATTAAAACAAGATATTTTCGGTACAAACATTTAAAATTTTCCATATGTGGGTTGATAACTTGTTGATAGAATATTTTTGTCTTTCGAGGATTCACAAAAAGACATATCTTTGGTGTTAGATCAATAAAAATGAAACAAAAACATTTATATAAAATAATAAAATACTTTTAGAAATATTTAAACTCAAATAAAAACAATAGTTTTATAGAAAGAGAAAGAAATCTTGGACACGCTTCCATCCAATAGATAAGAAACAAGTGCAATGTACCAAACAAATTTTTTTTTATAAAATTCAAGCTTTCCATATTCGGACCCTCGGAAACATAAATTTGATTCCTGTTTTCTTCTGATAAAGGACCACAGGAAAGGATAATATATTTATATTATTCTCTGCAGTACTTAGTTGAATTTTAGAGAAGAACATAACGAAGGACTCAGTGACACTTTTCTCACAAATATAGTAAATAATTTGGAGGTAATGTAAATTTAATTCTTGGCATTTTTAGCGCGACTTAAAACAATCTTTTCACTTTTGAAAATGATTAAGTAAATCTTTAAAATTTCTATTTATAAATCTTGGTTCATCTCTATTTAGAATGCGTTTGTTTTGATGAACTGGGATTGAGACTGTTTAGTATTCTGTTTGTTAATCAGAGACTGAAATTAAAATTTCAATTTCAGTCTCCATTATTCCAATATTTAACAGTACTTCCAAATTAAAGGGATTGGGAACTGAAATTGAAAATTTAATAATATTTTTTTTACTCAAATACCCTCAATCAACATTATAGTTTTCAATACTAACTTTATTTTTGCTCTATCAACTTAGTTTAATAACTATCTCTCAGTCTCTATTTTTAATTAATTTTAAACCAAACACAATACACAAATCTATTTCAGTCTCAGTCTCTCAGTTTCAGTTCCCCAGTTTTAGTCTCCTAGTCTTCGTCTTTCTCTCAAACGCACTCTTAGTGATTAGTTTATTAATCTATTTTTTATTTTTATCTAAGAAAAATCTAAAAGAGATTTGAACCTAACACCTCTTGTAATGAAAGAAAATAATATCATAAAAATTAAGGTCAATTTATTAATTTATTTAAACAACTATGAGGATAATAAAATAACATGAATATTATGATTAAATTGGCGTATCAAACTCTTAATTAAACTCAATAACTCATTTGTCCTTCCACAGCTTTAAACTAATTAAAAAATAAATTTAATTAAGTAATTGGGGACATATATTTAGTTATACTCAAGATTTTCTCAATTCAATTAAGATTTAATTATTAATAATTTTATTTATGCATCAAAATCAGTCACTAATATAATACATATTGAAATATAAAATGAATTATGTTAGGTGTACGCTAAAATATAACTCATTTTTAGTGTATATTTTGTATTCAATGCATATTAAATATTGATAGCTAATTTTGGTGTGTAAATAGAATTATTGATACAAAATACACACTAAAAATGAGTTAAATCATATATATTATATATAGTGACTGATTTTGGTGTACATCTAACATAATTATTTATGAAAATGAGAGATTAATTTGATGAGTTTAATTTTGATGCATTGGCAGTGTAAAATATTTTACACAATTATGAAATCACATTCGTTCATTTTGATAATTAATCATGAGGTAAATAAAAGAAAAAAATATTTTTATTAATGTGACGCTATCTAATTAAATACATGTGTAAAATCTCTTTACCTTGTGGCTCCATTGAAATTAAATTCTTAATTAGATTTGCGTCGAAAATTGAAGGCACTAAATTAAAAAAAAAAGAAAGTTTAGGGAACACATAGTTTGTTAGCGAATAGGTGACCAATAGACTATTTCCTTCTTTTTTCTTTTCTCTTTTATCACTCACTATTTTTTCTAATTATACTCATGAATTCCCTAACATTGACTCCCTAACATTACTCTGAAATAATTTGTTTGTATCAATTTGTCTTATTAATTAGGGATATGCAATTGGTATGCAACATCAACCGTTATATACTACTTCTGAAAAGCTGAAAAGTTTTCTTGTTATGCTAAACCCCATAATAATGAGTACTACTACATCTCATCCTCAAATTCAGCGAAAATCAGACTGTGTCTCAATATTTAATAAACTAATAAAATATAAAAAAAAATGGTATTTCAATTTTGAATAAGTATATGAACTTATGGGAAAATTGTCTAATATAAAATAAAATAAAATTTTATTTTTAAAAATAAATTAATAAGACATTAAATATAGAAATTCAACTTTTTTTTTGAAGCTACTCATGTTCGCCATATTAATTGGCTAATTTCATGGTTTTCTTATTTTTAGCCACTTAAAGTGGTGAACTTCATGGTTTTAGCCACTTAAAATGACGAACTTTGTGATTTTAGTCATTTAAAGTGGCGAACTTCATGCAAATATATGCCATTTGAGTCCTAAGAAAAATATGTGGACCAATTTTACAATAACAATATCATTTCCTCACTAATTGGGACATATAAAAATTATCTCATAACTAAACCATATGACAAAAATCTAATGAATCTATATTCAACCATTAATAAAAAAAAAAAAGTCATGATTTTACTGCAAACAATTTCACACCTTCCACATCTTTCATGGTCCATGCATTACCTTCCCAATTTAATTATCAGGGTCCATGCATTACATTCTCAATTTAATTATCATGACTTTTTTCTTATTAGTGGTTGAATATAGGTTCGTTAGATTTTTATCGTATGGTTTGATTATGAGATGATTTTTACGTGTCTCAATTGGTGAGGAAATGATATTGTTATTGTAAAATTGGTCCACATATATTTGCATGAAGTTCGCCACTTTAAATGGCTAAAATCACAAAGTTCGCCACTTTAAGTGGCTAAAACCATGAAGATCGCCACTTTAAGTGGCTAAAAATAGGAAAATCATGAAATTAGCCAATTAATATGGCGAACATGAACAGCTTCCAAAAAAAAGTTGAATTTCTGTATTTAATGTCTTGTTAATTTGTTTTTGGAAATAAAGTTTTATTTTATTTTATATTAGAAAATTTTCCTGAACTTAGGAGGATTTATTATTTCTTTAAATATAACAAATAAATTTTTTTATAATACACACATTTAAAAAAATTACAAAAATATCATCTCATTACATATCTTATTGAAATTAGTTTTTCACACTTTTATTTTTTTTAAAAAAAAAAATTAAGATTTAGAATTTAAACTAAAAAATTATTTTATAAAATTGATTATCTAATTAAATTCTTTAATTTTTATATCAACCTATTCCACCATCTATATTTTATAAAAAAATTTAAATTCGATATATTTATAATCTGTAATCATTAATTTTAATTAAAATATACATATTAAAATCAATGATTACAAATTACAGGTATACCGATGTGTCGATCCTATTTTATATACACCCTCTCTCACTTTTTTTTTCCTGAGTAGTTTTTCTTCTATTCATAACATTCTCTTGTTCATTTAAACGACAAAAGGTATAATTACCAGGGGTAAAAATAGCAAGGACCATGAAAATAATAATCTATAATAACTAGGTGCATGTGCTTGTGGAGGAAGAAAATGTCTAATAGAGCAACCAATAAGAGAAGAACTTCTTGAAAATACAAAATTTAATTAATATATATTTTAATAGTAATATAGCATGCTTGGCAGTATATATATTTCTTTCTTTTGTGGTTATGTAGCAAGCTAAGGGTCTATAAATATTGAAGGCCACACTTGTTTCGTGTCATCATTATTAGCTTTGAAGCTTGTTTAATTATTACCACTACTTCCCCAAAATATGGAGGCTGCTCTCTCAACCACAATGTCCCCTTCTAGCAACAACAACAATGGTGGAACCACATCATTTGCCAAGACCTGTTTTCATGGAGTTAATGGGATTTCCGGTTAGCTTTTCCAACTTTCTTTCTTTGTATTACTTATACTAATTAAATTACATCATTACATGATAATAAGTTGATTGTTTTTGCGGTTAATATTATATCAATATAAAAAACAAGAAGTATTATTGGAAGTTGGAGTGAGAGCAGCTCTAAAATTTAAGAGTGAGTAGTGAATGTTCGTTCACACACAACAGATTGTAATTTAGGATTTTAGATGTTCCAAAATCACTTTCCTTGATTCTTTTAGTTTTGAAATAAGTATAGAAATGAACATTCTTATTCACTCAAGGATTCGGATTCTATTTGCAAGTTGTTAAAGAAGTTCTTATAATTTGTAGTTCAGATAGATTGGTTCATATGTTTAGGTAACTTTTAAAGTGATAAATTTAAAAATTAATTATAATTAAATTCTATTTTTCACAAACATACCGTTGTGAACAAATTATAAAACTATTATAATTCGACCAGTAAAGATGTGACATTGTGATTAATATTTGAATTAACTTTGGTTAATTAAAAAATAACGAAACACTTCAGGTGTCATTATTTTTCATTAATTTATTGTTAAAATTTCATTATGATGAAATATATAATTACTATTTCATGATAGCAAAAACCAATACTCTTGCTCCTAGGACGGAATTTGGATTCAACAGAAAAAGACAAAAAATAAGAAAAGAGTAGAAAAAAAAATTGGAGATGAAAGAGAGATACGGGATTGATTACTGAATGCGTTGGGAGCATTGCATAAGCAAACTTTCTCATCACATCGAGGTTATTTAAAACATTTTTTAAATTTTTTTGGTAAATACCTACGGTATATTTAAATTTGTGAGAAAAGTCATTAAACCTTAACTAAAACAGTTTTCAGAGATAAAAAATCTTTAGTTGACCCCTTCGATTACTTTCGTCACAATATTGAACCATTTATGAATATTTTTGTCGTTTGTATTTTTTATATGTATTTTTGTCTATTTTAAAATTTTTCGAAGTATTTTAGTGGTTAAGATTTTAATTTTTACAATTTCCATATAACATAACCTTCTTTAATACTTGTTGGATTTCAGGAATTGGCATAGTATCTATACCATTTGCATTAGCCTCAGGAGGTTGGCTAAGCTTAATTTTTCTCTTCATCATATCCATGGCAGCGTGCTACACAGGTTTATTAATCAAAAGATGCATGGACAAAGATTCCACCATTGAATCTCTGCCTGACATTGGTCAAAGAGCATTTGGTGACAAAGGAAGGTTACTAGTTAACATTGCAATGAATTGTGAACTTTATTTGGTTATAACAGGCTACTTGATTCTTGAAGGAGATAACTTGAACAAGTTAATATCTCATTTTCATGTGGATATTGGAGGATTGAGAATCAGTGGAACACAATGTTTTGTTTTAATTTCAGCACTAATTATTCTCCCAACTGTATGGTTAGAAGATCTAAGCAAACTTCTATCATATGTGTCAGCAACTGGGGCCTTAGCATCAATTATATTTCTGTGTTCATTGTTGTGGAATGGTGCAATTGATGGAACAAAACTTCATAGCAAATGTGTGCTCTTTAATTGGAAGGGAGTTCCTGCTGCAGTTAGTTTGTATGCATTTTGCTACAGTTCTCATCCTGTCTTTCCAAGTCTCTATACTTCCATGAAGAACAAGCATCAGTTCTCTAATGTAAGTGCAACTAATTTAGAAAGCGAAAAATTCTGAATCTTCTAATTAAGAAAAATAAATGTTAAAGTATATTTTTTATTTCTAACGTATGAGGTTATTTTTTTAAAAATAAAACTGTAATGTCTAATTTTATTAAATTTTGTTCTTAACGTTTTTGACTTGTATTGAAACTACCATCTGATATTCATTTTTATCTCTAACGTTTTAGACGAAGTTAACTTAAAGGGGTAGTTTTGATACAAATCGAAAACGTTAAAAATAAAATTAAATAAAATATTATGAATATTTTCTAAGAAAATCGTAAATATTAGGAAAAAACATAATTTATCTTAAAATGAAATAAACGTTATTCATTTGGACACAATTTTTTTTAGTACTTTATTTGCCCCATCTTGCAATATTTAAAATTCCAAATCCACTAAGTTATATTTTCTAGCATGAATCATTTATTTTCATTCGTCACAGGTGTTGCTAGTGTGCTTCACATTGTGCACTCTAGTATATGCCGCAACAGCAGTTTTGGGATACCTAATGTTTGGATCAGAGGTTCAATCAGAAATAACTCTGAACCTTCCAAAAGAAAAACTCAGTTCAAAAGTGGCAATATACACAACTTTGGTTAATCCGATTACCAAATATGCTCTGATGCTAAGGCCAATTGTTGATGCCACAAAAAGTATGCTTCCATCACACTACAACAAAAGGCCAAAGCTCACACATATACTAATTAGCAGCATATTGCTGTTCAGCACTGTTGTTGTTGCACTCACACTTCCATTTTTTGGGTACCTAATGTCCCTTGTTGGTGCATTGTTAAGTGTATCTGCTTCATTCCTAGTGCCATGTGTTTGCTACTTGAAGATTTCTGGTACTTATGGAAAATTGGGATGTGAAATGATTATCAATTATTCCATAGTGTTAATAGGAGTTGCAATCGCAGGATTTGGAACTTACAATTCCCTCTTAGAAATAATTAGGCATTTGAAGTTGTAATTCCCTTTTTTTTCATTTTTCTTTTTGTGAATGTTTAGATTGCTTACACAAATGATGTATCGCAAGTAACCCATTTGAAAGTTTGGTTTGATGGTTATAACTTATAAGCAATTTCAGATTATAGTGCTACAATTATTGCTTGTCTTCTTCCTCTCTTATGCTATGAACCACTTCTAGATTATGGCTCTCCATGGTAATGTCCATACGGCAACACTGTTTTGGTATTTGGTAGCCTAAAAGATACGCCATTATCTCATCTTCATGGGCTTGTATGTTGTAAGGAGGCTGAGAAAGACCTTGTTGCTGCAACCAAAATATGCCCATCCTCATTTCTTACTACCACTCCCATTTTGCGAAAATTTATTTGGCATAAAAAAAAATTTAAGTTTGATGCATCGTCAATGTAAAAGAACACCACATAGAAAATTATTTATTTTTCAATTGATTCCATGATTAGTAATCTAAAAAACAGATATAATTGCACGACTGTGTAACAAAATTAAACTCTAACAAATTATTATAGTTAAATTTTTGAAAAAAACACTGTTACACATGTTTTTTTTCCCTTCTTTTCTCTCTATTATAAAGGAGAAATCTTTGCTCTTTATTGATCAATACTTTTCATAATAACATCTCTTAATTCACACCCGTAAACACGTTAACTCAGCTTATTTTTTTGGTCTTTTACTGTACTTTTCTATTTGATAGGCTAAGAATTAATTCGTCACAAAAGTTTTATTAAACGGTTTATCGCTAACCAGTGTGTTGTTATATACACAAGGCGGATCATTCTATTTATCGACTTAAATAAGTGAACTTTTTTCCTTGAAAATTACGCTTATTTAAGCTTAGGTGACTTGGGCTTAAACAGATGGGTTGATTCATCTCATAGCCCTACCTGAGTAGTTTGTCAAACGGGATCCATCTTTCATCGGTAGAAAACTCATTTCTTTCCTTCATGAATAATTTTGCTAGGATCCTTGATAGTTTTAGTATTTTTTTCAGAACAAAATTATAAATCTGATTATGCTAAACAGCAGAAAACACCCAACCCCTGCCAAAAAGAACATTGGATGAGTGGAAGGAGCCCAAAACCAAAACAAGCATTTTCATATCATTACACCTCTTACCATAGCTCACTTACTTGTTCCACTTAGCACACCACTTATTGTTATTCTACCAGTAACCAAGAACCACACCAATTATTATTATTCTACCAGTAACCAAAAACCGTTCAGCACCAATACACTCTCTCCCATTGCTATTTCCCTGGAAATAAACTCTTTTTCTATGGCGTATTGGACATCAAATTTAAAATTGCTGCATGCACTGTTTTTTTTCCCGATAAGTTCAACTCACAAAGTTCCCAAGTGGGATGTGAGAGTACTACAAGAAAACAAAAAACCAAAGACAAAGAAAGCATAAATTAAGAAAATACAAAATCATCATCAAATCATCAAGTCTGCCTCCAACTCGTGTTCTGACTCCAATTTCCTGCTTGGCACTCAAAAAACTCCTCACTCCATATAAATAATATCCACCAGCTAAATTCTTTTTTTTTTTCCGGAGTACATCGAGGATATCCAACTATCACCAGTAGTAGTACATCAAGAATATCCAACTACACCCAAATCAACTACACAACTCCTGTTTAATTGTCACCCAACTAATACAAAACCATCAACACCCATTGCTAGCACACTTCGAACCATATTGTCTTTCACATATCCCTATCAAGTTTCATTAGTTTCATCTTTGTTTGTGTAACGACCCGACTTTCGGCATATCATGATCATACCTACTGTCAAGCCGTTAAGACCACTAACCCGCATATCTACTTATAAATATAGAAGCCTTTAACTATACAAAATCAATAATTACCAGTTAGTTTTTCACACTTACATACATAACTTCAAATACAAATACGAATACAATTATATTCAAGTAGTTACTAACATATATATATATACACAGGTAGCACAAGGGGTAACACAAAAATCCTACCTCTCTTAAAAAAAATAAATCCTAAATACTAAAGCGAGAGGAAAAATCTCTAAATACAACCTTTTAATTTTAATAAATACTTTAATTTAATACTACTCCATAAAGATACAGCTACAACGAAATGATGAATCAGACTTCACGAGCTCTTCTAACGGGTACCTGTAATCAATTTTCCTAAAATATTGGGAAGTAGGGGGGGAGAACCAAACTACACGGTCTCAGTAGAGGGGTTTTCAGAATTGTTATAAAATGATACAGCACATGATTAAACTAACCTCATTAATCAATCTCAAAATTTTAAATAAATCATTTATGTTCATCTGAAAAGCCCTTTTCAATTTTTACTCTTCAAAATAGAATTATATATAAAAAGTCTACTGGCACACACTAAGTTACATCAGAATAGCTATGAGCTAGAGCTACAACTCAATTTCACTTCAAGGAAACTATCAAGGATGCACTCATACATATCCAATTTAAACAAATAGGAGCATTCAGATCATCCAAACTCTACGTACCACAAACGTACAGAGGGACAAGCAAACACAGAATCTACCGAACACTAAAGAAAATCAAGTATAGCACAACCAATTAACAGAAGAAATCACAAAGAGTAATGCTGCAAACAAAATATGATGCATGTCAAGCCCTAAGCAGGCCATGAGCTCATGCGTTGGTTGACTACCCGCAACCCGACATTACTCGAAACAAGTCCGAATATGGTTTTCCACTTGCATACAGTCTATATACCTTTTCGCACGGATGAAACAGCGGACAATCAATGGACGAGAATATATAATAAAGGGGCACAAAGGCCAGTATACGGTACAAGTGGGAAACAGTATCCAAGCGGCCGAGGCCGTGTACAGTCAATGGATAAATATATACTATGGGCGTCCCCACAGTACATCAGGGTCATAAAACCATATCATTGGCATAAAAGCCACGTCATAAAGAAGCATAAATATTATCATTCATCACATCATAAATCATAAAGCGTGAGCGGGACAAACCACCGTCCTCAACACATAAAACAAACATAGTCATACAAAATCATTTGTCACATCATCAATTACTTCAATAATACAATACACAAACCATAGCTTTAAAAGAGATCGGTTTATATACTTCTCATATATGCATAAAATTGAAGGAAATGAGATAGTTTCTAAAATTCAACAGCAACTTCTTGTTTTCCATAATTTACCAAAAATCTCTCATCCATTATTAAATTCTGATTTTTGGCAAGGTCATACTTAAGACATCAAGAAAATTAATGGTTTTGGTCCCACTCAACTATGAGGTAAATAGAAATTTATAAACTCCTTAAATTGTGGCTGCCCTGCACTTTTATTTTGAAGAAAAACGGCAGCCACTACTTGTAATGTAAATTCAATATAAAATCCAGTTTTGAACAAATAGTTCTAAATTTCAACATGGAACAACTACACTCAAATAGGTTTCATTTCCATTGGTTTCAAGTTGAAATCAGCTCTGAAGAAAATGTTATGTACTTTGGAAGTTAGTTCGAATTCTTCAAAATTCTGCTTTTAAAATCAGTGAACACAACTCATTCCGAATAACACATCTCATTCCTTAAAACTCCAAGGATCATGAAATTTCGACTGGACATAATAGACACATAAATCTTTCATTTCCAATTGGTTTCAAATCAATAGCTTTCCAGGATTGAGAGTTACACATGTTGAAAGTTACTATTATGGAAAACGGATTCTGGTTTTTCGCTGCAGAAAGTACCAACATTCATAAATTCATATCTTTTAAACCGTAACCCCAAAAATTATGAAATTTTATGATGATAAAATAGACTTACTAAATTTTCATTTAAAATTAGTCCCACACCAAAATGTATTTTGAGAAGAGACCAGTAATTAAATTAAGTTACTGGTTTATTGCAGAATTTTCTGCAAAATCAGTTATGGAAAACAAAGTCTCACACCCTCTATATTACATTGAAATGCAACCCTTCAAAACATAATTTAAAACATAACCCTTAACCAAGAAGAACCAAACTTAACTTCTTTTAATTAGTTATAAAGTTTATGAAAACCACACTAGCTTTGTATAACATATATCATAGCTAACTTTCACTTAAAACCTTTTGGAAAATGTTGACATAACCTCCCCTAAATTTGGACATTTCCACTGTTTAAAGGTTCAACCCAAACAACATTTTCAATCACCAATTCAAACCAACTCAAAGCAAGTTCTAAATAAATCTCAACCGTTGTCAAAACCAAATCACACAAAAAGACCCAACGATTAAATTGAACAATTAAATAAATGATTTTCTTTTGTTTTCGTGTAGCCTAAATCCTCTAATCCACCCACCAAGAGGCTTCAGTCAATTTTATCTTCTTTAAGTCTTATTTTCAATCATTCAATTCAAACAATTCACAGAAGTTAACTTAATCACAGTGTATAAATAAGACATATATCAACTTATAACAATTCTGTAATTAAAAGAGAGTTTTAGAAAAGCTCCCCCTACCTCAAATGGCGCAACTCAAAGCGATTAAGAGCAATAAACTCCTTTCCTCTTATTCCGCAACAACCACAGCCATAACATCAACTCTGTTTGCTCTCGCAGCTACAAAAGAAGTCCTAAATCTCGACTTGTTACTATCGAAACTCAATCCTACGATACCAAAACCTCAATGTCTTAAACAATCTACAACAGAAGACTTACGGTGAGGGTCATTTGGATTGAGAACAACTTACTGCGTCATAAGAGGAACAAATGAATAGAGCGGCAATGACTCCGGCAGAGGCGGCAGCAACTCCGGGTAGCCACATGCAGTGGCGGCAGCGGCCGGAGAACTCGATGACGGCGGCTGTTAATAAACATGCACTGTCCATCAGCACATTAGAAAACTAAGGGAACGAACTAAAGCTAGGAACACTCTTACCGGTGATGGATTCCGGTGACCACGGCGGAAACAGAACCAACCGCAGCAGAGCAAGGTATTGGGGAACGGCAGTAACTCAGCGGTGGTGAGTACCACGGCGGCGGAAGGTTTCCGGCGAGGCTCTCTCCTTCTTCGACGGCGCCGGCGGAGTTTCCAGCGACAACAGCGTCCACATCTCCGCCGTTCTCTCTCTCTCAACACATCTCTTCCTTTTCGGTCATGACAACCACGACTGGAGCTTCAGCGGCGACTTCACCAACCACGGCGACGACGAAACCGTGGCTGGAAGCAGCAGCAACCCGAGGCTGCAGCGGCGGCGTCACCATCAACCAATCTTCTCTCTCTCTGTTCGAGTCTCGTCTCTCTCTCTTCCTCGATCTCTCTCTCTCTTCGGTTCCAGCGACGGCGGCGGCGGCCTTCCCTGTGGCCGGCGCCGTCACGTCTCTCTCTTCTCTGTTCGTGTGTGTGGGTGTGTTTGCTGTGCTAGGGTTTGTGAGTGTGGTGTTTGGACGGCTGGGTGTGTATGGGTGTGAAGGAGCTAGGTCAAATTAGGGTTAGATGTAATTTGGGGCAAAAGGAGTTGGGTAATCCAATCCAATAAAATAATGAGTAAACACCCACCCCGGTCCCTCATCATTTCGGATTTAGACAAGGCACCCCCTAATGAAACTGATTTACCAGATCGGTCCCTGACCCTTATATGAATTGTACAATTGAGTCCCTGTTACCTGCTACCAGGAGGTCACCTAGATAACATGCTGTTGCCAGGTGTGCACCTTAGCTTCCAACCCGGTTTGCCACTAATGGACTAATATGCCCCTCCCAAGTCGTCCAAACACCACATTAGGCGATAATGAAGCATAGAGTGACGACAACAAGTACAAAAAGCAAACCCACTTATGAAAGTTAAAAAGAAAAATCTATGATCATGTGCATTACAGTCGGGGAAAACAAAGCAAGTGAAAGAGGGTTACAGAAACAACTAACCTTCGAGACCTTCAAGGGACACCTTTCACTGCACTCAGGGAGCTTCGTCGCGTCCGTTTGCAGTTCTTAATGGCCACGATCATCGAACTTGAGAAGCTCTTTTTTTTGGAGGGAAACAGATGAGGAAGATGAAGGTGTTAGGGTTTTTCGTGAATGATGGGTTGGAAGAAGGAGTTTTATGTCATCACACTCAATGAATGGGAAACGGTTATGAGAGATTGGGACAAATAAACTTATATTATAAATGAAATTATTAAACTTATTATTTTAAATATATTGAGTATATAAAATCATAATATATAAAGAAACATATAAGAAGCTAAATCAATTTAAATCAAATTAATTGATAAAAATTTGTATAATTATAATAATTTATGAAAATATATGTCTAATTTATTAAGATAAAACATGAGTAAATTTATAATTAAATTACCAAATTTTAGGATGTTACAGTTTGGGTTTAGCACTTAACCTGAGCATTTTAGTAGCTAGGATTTGCCCTTTCAAACTAAACTCATTGTTGTTTTTTTCCAATGTCAACTTCTTCGATCCATCTCCCACCCTTGTCTGTTTCAGCGTTTTGTGTTGTACCCCTGCCTTGTTTGTTTTGGTGTCCTCTTCCCCACCAATGTCGCCAACAAAATATCCTCGTTACTACTCTTGAATGAGATTCCGCCCCTTTCGCACACTTCCTTTATTCTGATTGTTGCGCCAAAATCATTGTCATAGAGTTCGTCACTTCTCTCTGTTTTGTTATCAAGACCCTTCTTGCCTTCCTTCGACAGTGCCGATCCGCCATGCTTGCTCACCCCTCTCGATTCAATCCACTATTGCAACAAATTCTTCAATTTATAATTTCTATTAAAACTTTGCCTCCGGAAAGTGTTCTTTATTCTCTTTAGCCAGCTTAATAGACAAGACTCATTCACACCTAAGATATTAATGTGTATTGTCTCCAAAAAATATATAAAGATAAATTTTGTTTTGAAAATAGTGTCTGTTTTAGAGTCCATGACCAAAGAATTAAAAAGCCCTTAATGTTAACATAAGGGCTTCTTGTACAAAAATAAAAAAAAAGGAATAAAGGGCTTCTGCAATTATACGTGTTCCAAGTTATATCATCTTGATTTACTAAACATTAGCAATTTAACAACTTTTGGGCTTTGCCGCGTTTTAGCCAAAAATAAATAAATAAGTAAAACTATAATGCTGAGTTTGTTTTTACTTTTTAGATATACGATAAGATAAAATACTAAGAAATCAAGCTGGGTTAATCTATTGGTTAGTTCACTAATCCTTTTAAGCAAGTGTTAGGATTCGAATCTCGCCTTGTGCATGTAGCAATCCATTAGCCAGCGACAAACTCTTAAATGGAGCTCAAATCCGCAAAAAGAAGAAGATAGGATACTAAGAAAAAGATAAGACATGATAGAAAAATATAAAAATTAGTATTCTTGTATTTTATTTGATAATTAAGATAGAATAAATAATAAAAACTCTAATTTACCTTATTTTTCTCTTAATGAAAAATGAAATGATAAAAAATATAATTATGAATAATTGATAGTGACAATAAAACAAGAAAAAAAAAGATATCCCCATATCTCCCTTTCTTGTCAGAATGCACACAAAATACGTTAATTTAGTGTCGAAACCATGTCTCTATCCATATCTCAAGTATCAAATATAATTTTGTATTTTTATTATATATTTATATCTCAGTGTCCTGTTTATGAAAACAGAATGATGCGTTAATCTCCAAGAATAATACACCGACGATGATGATTTTGATTTTTGAGAAAGCAGGTAGGGATCAAATTATTAGAGCCCTAATAAATCACATGAATGATTTGATCATTGCAAATATAATCATTTGAATTTTTTATCCATATCATGAAGTGAGGCTTTTTTTCATGATAAAATAAATTAATTCTTTTTTCTTATTAAAAATCGTTTTAACTTTATTTATAACTTTATTTACAGTAATCAATTTCTTTTTGGTAATTAGGAGATAATCGGCGTAGCTGACGTCGATTTTAGTGAAAATCGAAAAATTAGGCAAGAATCGGCGTAACCTACACCAATTTTGGCATTACCAAGACTACTTTTTCTACAAATCAGCGTGGGTTAAACTGATTTTTGCAAAAATTTCGTTACTTCTAACGAAACCCTACTTTAGATACCCTTAATCCCATTGTATAAATAGGATCACACTCTTTTACATCTACACATCCTAAATTCTTACTATTATATTTATCATATTGTATTAGGAAATGTGAAACCCCGTCTTCCTGTTATTCTCGTTTCTGACAGAAACGTGCGAACGTCTGTGGTTTTGTGCTATTGATGAATGAATGGCTTGTTTAATGGTTTTGGATACCCTAGATGTGTTTGATGTGGAGGTCGTCTCCAGTGTTTGGTTGTTTTGGTGATTTTCTGTTTTTAGCGACAGTGCGCTGTTCGGCGACGGTTTGACCGTTTCGGCCGCTTTTAGATGGGCGGAAGATATTGAGGAAAATATCTCCGACGAAAATTATTTATTTCCTCGATGAGCTCGAGTGGTAGCCCAAGGGTAACGAAATTCGAAGTGCAAATTTCGAACCGTTTTAGCGACGCTTGTTTTCGTCGCGAAACGTCCGGTCGTGATTTCGGTAAAATGTGAAATACGACGGAATGTTAGAATTATAGCGCGACGCTATAATAAGTCTTTGGACCTTAGTCGCCCCGTAAAAGTTGAGACGTAAAGCCAAGAATGCCCTAGAAATATTTTATGACACCTTCTAGTTTTTCTCTCTCCTACTTTTTGCTTTTTGAGACACCTTTTTGAAAAGGCTTCTCTCTCATTGGTTGCATGGCTTAGGAACATGCAAAAGCTTCTCATTTATTCTTTCTATATCACATTTATTCTTATTATAATATTTCTTTACCACCTTTACCTTATTATATCATTTTTATTTTACCATTACACCACTAAAAGCTACCACACTCTTCATAACAAAAATACAACAAAAATGAGATGCTCTCTCCCTCCCTTATGACCGTGGCTCACTCCCTCATTTCTCACTCTCATATTAAATTTTACTTATACACTTAACCACACTTAACTTCATTTTACCATTCACTTAACCCTTCATACAAAAATTCTACCAAAAACAACTCCAAAAATCCTCTAACCTCTCTCTACATAATTTGAACCTCTCTCTCTCTTCTCATTCATCCATTTCAGATTTTTACTTCATTAAAACACCAAAAACACC
>JASCZI010091349.1:436-14653 GCA_036250425.1 Stylosanthes scabra | reverse complement strand
AATCCGTTATTCCTCCCTTTCTTCCACTTTCTAGTGAACACATTAGTGAAGAGGGAATATATCTTCTTGAGAACGGTCATGATTGTTTGATATATGTTGGAGAGTCTGTGAGTCCGGACACTGTGAGGAGACTGTTTGGTGTTGCTTCTATTGACGAAATTCCTACTATGGTAATTTCTATTATCCTCTTCTGTTTTTGATTGTTTCTAGATCCGACTCTGTAATGGCATATAATATGTCAAATTCCCCTCCCTTAGTGGATGTCTCGAAGAGAATGGCCATTGTGGAGGAAAAAAGAGATTGAACCGCTTTGAAGCAATCTTTAGCCACCATGGCTGCTTGTTTTCAATTTTTTTTTAATGATTTTTCATCTTTCCATAGATGCACGATCTTTCTTTTCTTTCCTTTTCCCCAAAAGTGGGGAGGATTTTGGGGTAAAGAGAGGAAGTGTATGAAACTTAAAGTGGTTAACACTGTCCACAAAGTATTTAATGGATTTTTATTGCTCAACAGGTTCTTCACTATCATGTAAAAAAGGGAGGGGAAAAAAAGAACAAATGTTTAATGTTAACAAGTAGTTACCTATGTAGTACTTTATTTTTCAGAACTTGCAATTTATAGCTAACATTATATTTCTTCAGTTTGTATTGCAGCAACATGACAATCCATTATCTAAGAGGTTAAATGAAGTGGTCAACGAGATACGGCGGCAAAGATGTTCCTATCTTAGGTAAGCCCTTTTTCAAACCTTCTTAATAAAAATCAGATAATATTTTATGACTAAATGAAGTGTAACTGATGCAATTCTTCCATCATTTCTGGCAGGTTAAAGTTGTGCAGGAAAGGAGATCAATCAGGTTAGTGTGCTAACTTCATACCATCAATTTATTTTTTCTTCCAAATTTCACTTTCCGCTTTTCTTTCGCCATATTTCATTTCTTGATACCAAGTAGTCTTTCTGATGCACTAAACACTCGTTGATTCCAACTTTCTTTTCGTTGATTTCTTGGCAAACCCTACAAGGATGCTTTGGATGTTAACCTTTACTGGGATTGTTCCATAGAGCACTCCTTGTATTGGAAAATATATATCAATGCTAAACTTTCTTGGGTGGAATTGAACACATTTTTTGTCGGATATATATATTTTTAAAAGTTACAAGTGTTATTTTAGTTTTTATTTTGAATAAAATAAATAAAGAACACTTCCCACATGAAGAGGTCCATGCTTAATGGGTCAAGCATGTTTTGGTTTAGCAACTTGTCAGCTCAGTTTCCCCAAATTGATTTATTTATTATTTTTAGTGAGAACCTTAAAATGTCTGTTAAGCTCTTTAGATGCTGTATTTTCTACTTAAGATTACCAAAATGCCTTTATATAATATATGAACTATCTTATGCATTTCATGATATAATATCAGAGTTTCTACACTGGAGTTTAGAGTTGATCCTTGTCCCTAAAGATATATAACTATTCATATGTTTCTACTCAAAAGCTTAATCTTTATGAATAAGTGATTTTATGACAATGCATAATGTCGGTTGCATTTATCTTATTTGTTAACTGAAGCCATCTTATTTACCTACCTGGCAGGAATGTTATTTTACTCATATATGGTAGAAGACAAGAGTGCCGGTGGTTACTCCTATGTAGAGTTTCTTATCCATGTCCATAGGCAAATTCAGAATAAAATGACATCGTAACCAAGATATGCTGCTTCATTTTTGCAAGCCTTTAGACCTACATGATAGAGCAAACCCAAGCCCCAAGAATAGGTGAGATTCTGCCAATTTATGTGCATTCTTCATTTGGCTGTTGTGAATGGAAAACCAGGAAAACGTTTTTGTTGTTTAAATTTTGTTGACGTACATGTATAAGTTAGTTGATGTTGGTAATAGTTTTATATATTTTTCCTCCCTTTTTGGAAGTTTTGTAGTTGGGTACCATACTATACTACCTGATAATACAAATTCTATGCGCGATTATGTGTTTTCATGGGAAATATTATTAGTGTGTCCTATTTGAATAAATCTTTAGACTTTATGTATGGAACTAGCTCCCTGTGAAGGAAGTGATTTTTTTTAATGGTTGTAGCAAACTTTCCCCTTTCCCATTTTAGACACCAAATCTTTGTTGATCAATAACCGTAGCAAACCAAAGACGATAATCCAGACTACAGGCAACAGATAAAAGTTCCTATGATTGCAAAGAAATAGGAATGTAATTTACCAACTCGAGTCTCAATTTACCCTTTGTTCAACAAGACTTGTGACAAAAAATAAGCTCAAAGAAAAAGACCAAACAACTGATATACAAGAAGTTCAAGTGTGGATAATAATGTTTCTATCAGCGACGTTCTTTTTTTATTCCAAGTTATTTGTATTCATCTCTTGACGTATAATTTTCCCAAATTAATGATTGTACATCACTAATCAAATATTCACAACTTCATGGTCCAGTTGCAAACAACTAACTAATTTACGTTTATTATTGAAATTAGAAAGAATAAACATGTTTCCTTAGCATGTATCCCACCACGATAGGGTATATTACTTTTCATATATTTCGGCCATTTTGGTGGTATCAATTATCAATTATCAAATGAATATCACAATATGAAAGCCTCAAAATAATAAAGTTCAATATTCATTAGTAAGACTCCTTGCAAGACCACGAAGAAATCGAGTCAAGGCCTTCTTAGCCCGAGTTGCTGCCATCTCTTTCTTTTTCTCCTCTTCATCGTCTACAGCCTTCATTTCTTGGGTAGAATGTACTCTACGTACAAGCTTTCGCAACTCCTGCAAAAGTTAGAGATGTTAACTCATAACTTCAATAGAAACAAAATTCCTCTGTGCCAATATAGACGAGAAAGCCCAACGGCATGCCACGCCAACTTTAAGTTTTCGTCGTTAACTATTCAACTGACAAAGGGACTAACTTAATTGAAAGCTTAAAACTGAGTGACTAATTTGATCCATCCATTTAAAAAGTAAGATGAATTTAATCATCACATGAAAATGAAAGCTTAAAACTGAGTGACTAATTTGATCCATCCATTTAAAAACTAAGAAGAATTTAATCATCACGTGAAAATGAAAGCTTAAAACTGAGTGACTAATTTGATCCATCCATTTAAAAACTAAGACAAATTCAATCATCACGTGAAAATTGAGAAACCAATTTGATTGTTGTCACCAACATAAAGAGTGGAAATTGTGTGAAGGCATAAGCAAACATCAGTGCTGTCTACTTGAAGGAGCATGAAGCAAAATATTACCTGCCGATCAAACTCAACACCCTGAACTGAATAGACTTCGTTGGTGATTTGAATGTCCTTGTCGATCAAACCATCAAACCACTTTGTTACTTGAGCATCATGCCAACTAGATTCCTGATCAAATGTGCAATAACAAGTTGTACACTATCAATAGAACCATATAAAAAATATATCATAAAGATTTATCCAAGTAATTATGTCTAGTTTGTATGAGATGTAACAAACGTATGATACCTTCTCATCCTCCTCCGATTGAGCTTCCATCAAGTCATCATCATCATCCGCAAAATCTTCGGCCGATAATCCAGTTAAAGCTTGTAGCTCCTTCTCATCAGAATCTTTTGTTGCTTGAATTAACCGATCCATTAAATCAGGTTCCACATCCCTTAGCAATTTTCCTGAGACAATTTATGCACGAAGAACATGAATCTGCGCTGCAGAATGTATGTAACATCTCATCAACTTACCACAAAACAATTGAAAGACAATAACACATGATCAGTCAGTTACCACAAGAAGCCAAGGTATATAACACATATCCCAACCCACAAGTCATAACCAACTCAAAATAAATTGTATAGATGAAAATGTTTGATATAATGATATATGCAACTTAAATACAATGCTGCGATGCTCAATCATGTTTTGAATGACTACTAGTAGAAAACAAATTTTCATTTATGATGATAATTACCCTAAATAGACCATCCAAAACATTGTTTAATTCTTTAAAAGAAGAAAAAGATCAAAGTGTTGATAAAGCAATTACCAATATAATTGAACTGCCTCCGCTTTCCTTCGCGGACATCGGGCCCTAGTCTCTGGCAAAACAACAAACATCTTATCTTCAACAAATTCATCCAAAGTTACCGCATTGCATTGTCAGATAAAAATTAAAGAAGTCATCAATCAACATTGCATCACTCTCATGATTACCTTAACCAACATGAGAGCTTCAAACACAACTTGATCCAAAGAAGCCACTCTGCAAACAAATCACAAAAAGTTTTTTCTTTTAATTTATTTTGAGCATAGATTGCAAGTTTGAAGAAGCGGAAATGAGGGAACGAACCCAAGGATGCGTTTGATTTGGGGAGGAGAGAAGGAAGCCAAATCGACGGCCCACTGAACAGCACGCTTTGCTTGGCGCTTCAATTGGTTGCGGCTCTTCTTTAGTTCGGAATCGGAGTCGGTGGTGGACGGTGATGGTAACGGAACATTGGCTGGTTGAAGACCCCGCGAACGGGTATTGAGGTTTCGATGAGCTGAAGCAATATGAGAGGTTGATGAAGATTTCGTTTGTGGTTGCTTTGAGGCGAGAAGATGAAGATGATGTTGAAGTGGAAGAAGGGTGGCGGTAGCAGAAGTTCTTCGGTGGTGGTGCAACCATGGGAATGACCTTAGAGGCCTTAATAGCTGTTGGCTCATTTCTATTTCAGAAACTGAAATGCAATGCGTCTCTTCCTCTTCCCCTCTTCTGCGCTGCTGCTATCAAACCTCAACTGTAGGCAACTTAATAACAAAAATGTTATCTTAAAAGTTTACCCACACTTGGTAAGAATAGTGCTACGGTTGAGTCAATAATTAAGTTATCATACAAGATGTATATATGAGTCATATATCTAAGTTATTATTCAAATTTTATATAAGTTATCATCGGTAAGTATGTGTTGGCTTCTTATTGATCATAATATTCGGGTTCTCTATTCTTTTTCATATGATTAATTCATAAACCGAACCGTTTTAGTAGCGGACCGTCCGGACCCAACCTGTTTTCAGAACCATGCGTAAGACGGTTAGAGCGAGCAGCATGAAATCATGAATACAAAGGGAAAGGGTCCAAACGATGTCGTTTGATGGTACATCAGTGTTCTGATTTCTCCAACCAGTCAGAAGCTATAAAGAGTAGGTAAGGCCCCGAGTTCTGGGTGGCTTGGTCTGCTGCACTGCTTTCCTCTCATCACAGATTCAACCCCGCCGGTACCCTCTCTCCCAAACTATAAAATAAGCCACGGTACTCTCTCTCTCTGTCTCCTCTGATTTAGGTTTCTTCTGTGCGTGCACCTCGTATATCTGCTTCCCTTTCCCTTTCCCTTTCCCTTTCCCTTCTGTCGCGTTCACCCTAATTAACTATTTTCATTAGTTCAAATGAATTAAGCTACTAGTTTTCGCGAATTCTCTTCGCTGCTTATTAATTACTTGAATCCACATGATACTGTGTTTGCTGAATATACGAGCAATGACCATTGCATAAAGTTAATATTCTTTGTATTCAAATTTATCTCGCCAGGATGCTCTATTTGATTAGATCTCTGCAGTTTTTGTTCGCTATATATATATATTTTCGTGCTAGTGTAGTGTTTGTTGCTAGGGATGATTTTGCTTTATTTTTATATTCAGACTGGGAAACAAAATTCTATTGCTAGCATAGTATCAAGATATCAACATCATCATCAAGGGAATGAGATTAACATTTGCCTCGATTATATTGAAAGTTAGGACTATGATGGACATAAGCCTTGCTTAAGTTGTTTCTAATAATCAATAACGGATTCCAATGGCTTAATTAGATTATACTTTTAAGACAAAAGTCTCCTGAGAGGGTTATTTTGCCGAGCAGTGACTTATTTTCGCATCTGTGAGTGAAACAGGAGAAATTCATGTATACACCCTTGATTTGATTTATTACCACAAACATTTAAGAGAATGAACAAAGATGAATGAGAATAAATGAGTGGTTCTAAAGTGATCTAGAGTGATTTCTTATCCATGGAGGAGGATAGAATATCTTGTGCAGTAGACTGAGTAGAGCTTTAAGATGCTGTGGATTTTTATTTTTTATTGTTATTATTATTCTTTTGGTATGGATAAAAAAAAATGCTAAGGCTCTTCTCTAGGAAGTAGGAACCACTTGCCAATTTTAACTTAATATTCGTATCTACAAGATGTTCTCTTATGAAGTTACCTGACACTTTTTTATGGCAATCAGAAGTAGCACTTGTATCAAATGGCATCCTCCTTCAAAGCATTTTTTAACAGTCCAGTCGGTCCTAAAACAACTCACTTTTGGGGACCTGTTGCAAACTGGGGATTTGTTGCTGCTGTGAGTATCATGCTATAATCTTACCTTCATACATGGAAAGTGTCTGCTGCATTTTTTTGCTTAAATGGTTATTTGTCACTCACAATATTGCCTTCTCTCATGCTAATATGTCAAACTCGGACCTATAGGGGTTGGCTGACATGAATAAACCTCCAGAAATGATCTCTGGGAACATGACAGGAGGTTTGTAAAATCCCCAATTCTATAGAATATTGTTTTATTTATTTATTCTTTTCTTTGTCTTATTGATACATCTTCTTCTTTTGATACTGCAGCAATGTGTGTCTACTCTTTATTATTCATGAGATTTGCATGGATGGTACAACCACGGAACTATCTACTTCTTGCATGCCACGCATCAAATGAGACCGTACAACTCTATCAGCTCTCCCGTTGGGCAAAGGGACAGGGGTAAGTAGCTGAAAAAACCAGCAAAACTTTGATCTCACCCGATTTATATTCTAGTTACTGCATGTTAGGATAACTGGTATATTATATAGTTTCTTTTCGAATTTTAACATACTTCGACATGAATACCCTTTTAGCCTATTGGCTGAGAGTCACTTCTACCTGCTTTTTACCTTTTGTATTGATCACCAAGGGTGGTATACGTTCCTTAAAGTAACATGCCATTTCCCGACACAAGAAGGATTAATTGGCAACAATTGATGTATATATGCATTATATTGGAGATTATTGTAACTACCAATGAATGTAATAACGTTTGTATATCTGTTGATTTTCCTTTATAGTTATCTCTTGGACAAGAAGGAAGAAGCTTCACCACAGTGACTCAATGCTACCACCTTCTGAACTTTGCAACTTGAAGAATTTTTGCATTTGAATTTGCGTATGTATGAATAATTGGTTATAAGAAATGCTCTTGGAAGTTGGAAACTGAAAGGTTGAGATTATGGGGGAGGGTTTTCAATGGAGATCTAAACAATTAGTTAAAGGCATGTGGGGTGGGTTTTGTATGTATCTACCCCAGAAGCATTTTAACTTGGAAGGATTTGTCCGTAGCTGGAGTAGGAAAATTGGATTCTATATGATTTGAACTTTCATGTTTATGCAAGTCCAAAAAAAAAAAAATGAACTTTCATGTTTATGTGAATGAACGTTCATTTGTCCATTTTTTTAAAGTGACAATTCTTTTGTTTGAATAGTCACCCTTCTGTTTTCTCTCCTCGACTAAAGCATTCTTTCCCACTTTCAAGAACCTCTTAAGTCCTAGCCTCAGTACAAAAGCAAACCTCAGAAAAGGTGATAACAAATTTTAGCGGACTTTCTAAAAAGAAATTTCAAGGAGTATTGAATTATGAAATTGATTGGCATGGGGAGTTTCTATCCTAACCAAGCTTTCTGATCAGAACTCCACCAAAACAAATTCTAGCCAACTTTTTTAAAAGAATTTTCAACCGTTTTTAACAATAATTTGGTTGATGAAATATTTGAATAACTTCTGATCAGAACTCCACCAAAAAGAAAGCAAAAAAATTCCTTCTGATCAGCAGCACCAGTAACCTTCATTGTCTTTTGGGCGAGATTTCCACATCTCTATTTAACATAAAATTCTTTAATGAAGGTGTCAAATTATGAATTTAATTTTCGTACATAATATAAAAATTTTACCCTAATTACTAATAACGTGTTAGTAAAAATAAGGATTAATTACTCAGTTATTCTTTATACTTTTATCAAATTTTTAATTAGATTTTCATATTTTTTTTACTTTTAGTTGAGTCTTAATATCAGTTTTTAAATTGTAATTAGGTCAAAATAAAATATTTATAAAGTATAGTTTTTCATTATTCTCATATCCTGCACTTTAAATAAGAGATATACTCACTTAAATATATTTTTTCTTCATTTTTTGTCTTTATTTTTTAAAAATATTCTTAAATTGCATAAATCAAAATTGCATATTTTCAGAAAGCTTGAAGTATGTTAAAATAGAGGAAAGTGTTATTTTAAAATTCTAAAATACAGAAAAATATCATATTTAGAGAATTAGTCATTAGTTACTGTGAAATATTCAATTTAGATATGATATATTCCGTTAATTTTAATGTTTTTGTCACGATAGGAATCTAATTACAAAATTAAAAATAATATAAGAACCTAATTAAAAAAATATATAAAAATTTAATTAAAAATTTAATAAAACTATAGGAATTAAGCCTAAAAATAATTAACTTTTAAATTTGTTGTTTTAAAAATTAATATATATGGAATCTTAAACAATCAAATTTTTACAAATTATTCTGTTTAGAGAATTATTTCTCGAGAAACCGCCGGAAAATAAACATGTTAAGTCATAAAGATAAAACACGAAGTTAGAAACAATGTAATTTTTGGAAGTGAAAGAAAAAAAAAAAAAAAGGGTTCGGTTTTCCTTTGGGAGGCTACGGTGTGCTATTTAAGAAGAAGAAGAAGGAGGAGGTGGCGGCGGCGGCGGGCGGAGAGTACAACAAACGCAGAGAATGGCGGAGGAGGGTGGAGCAGCAACAATAACTAGAAGGAATGAAGACGTAGAAAGAAAAGAGGAAGGAGAAACACCGAAAGAGAAGAAAGAGATGACTCCATGGGAGCAGCACTCGGCGGTGATCAAGCTCCCCCGGTTCGACTACAACGCTCCCTCCTCTCTCCTTCATGGCTCCCATTCTGGCTTTCTTATCACCTGTACTATCAGTCAGTTACTTCCTTCTCTTCTCTTCTCTTCTCTTCTCCATTTTCCCACTATTCAGTTATTTGCTTTGTGTTTTTCTTTATATACCAATTTGGAATTATGTTTACAGAGAGGGAGAAAAGCGCTACCAAGGAAGCACTCTCTATACTCCATAAGGTTCCCCTTTCTTTACCCTCTTAATTCTTATTCTCATGTTTCAATGTTAACTCTATTAAGTATCAGCTATTTGTTTCTATTTAGCATAGAATAAATAACTTGGTCGGTCAAAATAAGTGCACACCTAGAATTATTCATTTAAGCATAAACAAGACCTTCTAAGTTTTCATGCAGTTTGCAGGACCCTTCAGCAAGTGTTCTGATAACAGTTTGGAGGACCTTGGAGATGATACTGCTTCTAAGAAAAGGAGGATATGCACACAAGATGGTGCTGAAGAGTGTTTGGACAAACAGGAAGCAGCATCTGCCACTGCTAACTCTGTAGATGGTATTGACTATTGAATGTATATAGTTGCACCGTCCCTTTTTTTAAAACCCCAGTTTTGGGAGGGAGAAGAAGGTAGTGTTTTGTGGTTTGTTGAACTGAAAATTCATGGCCTCAATGGTGGCAGATAAGCTTTTAAGCGGTGCTGGTAATACGGCAGAGACAGACACCGAAGGAGTTCCTGGTCTTTCCCTGGTTAAGCTTACAAGGAGTGGTTTGCTTCTTTTTACATCTCTGGAGGACGCATCGCCAAACACTGTTGATGTTGTGTCAAATATCATTCAAGCTTTTGAATCTGGGTGTGTTAAATCGCCAGCGTAAGTAAACTTGCTTATGCTTATAGTGTTTGTTCAAAATGTGGTGTTCATGGTTCTAGGAAGTAATGGTGTTGAGACTGTCTAACCTTATTTTGTGTCTAATTCTTGAAGAAAAGCTGAGCCAAGATTTTTGTTAAAAAAGACACTGATTGACATTCTGATCCCAAGTGGTTAAACAAGTTCGAAAATTGATTGACTATTTACCAATACATTTGTTCAACCATGAAGCCCTAACAACCATTAGGAATTAACTCTAAGCTTTTGGAATGATTTATTCTGATTGATAAAAATGCGGACTTGCATATCTTGCTTATTATTTTTGTTGAGTGGGCATATTAAGTTTGCGAACGAAGACTAGAAAACTCTCTTACCTAGTGATTTCAGTTTGCTTCTTTTCTGGCACTAATAGTGGACATATTTTCTCCTGCAGCTGGTGCCATCGCATTTTCCCAATCCAAGCTACCTGTGGTTTAAATGAAAAAGAGCTGCAAGATGTAGTATCAATGCTAGTTAAGAAGTTCGTGTATGATAAGCGGAACATACTTCAACGACCTCTAAAGGTGCAAGAAATCTTACTTTTTTGTTGCAAATGAGCCTTGCCTCATGATAAGTCCTGTACTCATCAACAAGCCTTGATATTTGTAGATGAATTAAAATCTTAAACCATTCTCATACGAGACAAGTTTCGGACAATCAAAGTCCATGTTTAAAAGTATTGTATTTTATTCTGTAGTTTGCTGTTGGGTACAACCGAAGAGGGATTGATGAGACAAAGTCTGTAAAAGAAAAATCAAAGGATTCCAGTGCATTCAATTTGCTGGACCGCAATAAGTGCTTTGGCATAGTGGCTTCTGCAGTCAATCAAGTGGTAGGAGATTCAGTAGTTGATCTCAGGACTCCAGAGGTAAATATGTCGTACCACCCAAAGAAAGTCTGGCTTGTGCTATTCACATTTGTTCATGATTGACTCTATTGTTGCAGCTGTGTGTTCTTGTCGAGGTGCTCCCCATTTCTGGAGTGCCAAACGGGTCAATAGTGGTTGCTGTCTCTGTCCTCCCTAGGAACCTTGTTAGTACAAAGCCTCGGCTCTGTATCAGGGCCTTGAATTCAAATACAAAGGAAGGGTGTGTGGCAGAATGAGGAGTGCTGGTGTTTCAGTTAGAATGCTTCAGATGCCTTTAAATGCAAAATGCTACAACTAAATGTAATCCCTCTCAATCGCAGCTGAGGTATGAGCAATAGCCTAACAAATTATTCTGACTCTATTAACAAATAGAATCTGCTGCCAATTTTGTACCCATTTATGGTGTGGCTATTATGTCAGTTGATTGTGTTCTGTGAACAAAACTGAAACACAAAGGAACCCTCTTATGTTGTGATATATGAGGGGTTAATATGTTGTATTTCACCAATTTCTACATTTTATGATATATTGATGAAACCAGAAATGGTTTGCATTTGATTTAGAATTTTATGATTGCATGATGTATAGTCAATTTAGTAGTCTGGGTGTAATTAAACCATGTTTGAATGCTTGTTTCTCACAAACTGAGGTCCATAAATGTGACAATTAGAATGGCAATAAGCATTTTATCTAAATCCACTCTTTTCTATGCTTCCAAATCGACCAAATCAGCACAAAGAAACGGAATTATCATATCATCATCTGCAAGTATTACAGCATTGGATTCAATTGTACACTTTATTTTATTGAAAACCACATATATTTAACACAAGAAATCGCAGTCTCAGAACCCCTAATTTGCCATGCATCAAAACACAAGATTTCTCGATATTATTATTTTTATTATTATTTTTATCAAGGACCAACACTGCATTGTCCAATTATTTTCGGCTCAATATTATATTATCAAACCATATTCAGCAAGAAACAAACAAATCATATTCCTCTGCTTAATCGGTGGCTCTAGGAATGATTTCAATCTTGTCACCACTTTCAATCTGGTGCCACGCCATTGGTCTATCGGGGTCCAGGATTCTGTCATCATGAACATAGTGGCACCCTTCTGCAGTAACTTGAGCAAAATACTCACCAAAATTCTTCACTTTCTCCCTCAACTTGGGGAACATATCTTCCGCAGTCACTAGCATACTGAATTTAAAGCTGGAAATACTAGTTGATGAAACCAACACAGAGAAAGTCTGTGTTGCAGCATCACTGGTGCCGCTGCTACCACCTCGAACCTCAACCAACATCTGTGCATAGACTACATACGCACTTTCTGACTCCAACGTGAACCCGAGATGAAGTCGAGAGTGTTCAACGATTCCGCATGACTCCAGGACCTGATCATCATGGAGGATCACCACGTTGAACAACAGAGATTGCTTAGCTAGAGGTATTGAAAGAAGTGTTTGCAGATTCTCCTTAAGTTGCATGACCGTGCCTTTGAGGTCGACTTCCATGAACAATGGCATTGGTTCCACTTTCGTCGAAGACATTGTTGTTGTGAAAACGGCGCAGCGAGAAAAGTAGTTTTGAATATATGGGGTAGGGTTGTTGTGAAAATAGCGGCGCAGCGAGAAAAGTAGGTTTGAATATATAGTGTAGGGTGGTTGTGAAAACGGCGGCGCAGCGAGAAAAGTAGTTTTTAATATATAATGTAGAGTGAAAATCTTAATGTCTTCGTATAAAGTAGTTTTGAATATATTTTTTTAAAACATTAAATGTAAAATCTCAACGGGGATTTGAATTTAATAAAAAACATTAATAATGAGTTGAAGAGGGTGTTAATCCGGGAGAGTGATGATGATTTGAAGTTTTAATTCATCTTCTTAATTATTATTTTAAGGGTTAAGTATTATTTTGATCTTTTTGTTTTGGCTAAAAATCAAAATTGTCCATCAATTTTTTGTCTTTAAAACGTCACAAATGTTTATTTTTATTTCAAAATCGTCCTTTTAATCACAATCTTTTCAAGGCACCAACAATACACAATGAAAAACTTGTTTGAAATCAAACAATATTAATTTTGTTGAATCACAACTTCAAATTTATTTTTCTATATTTATTTGAAATTTTATAATGATATTGGCGATTATCATGCATAGAAAAGCAATAATGATAAATATGATATAATTTAACGGACAATTTAAGGGATTATTTTGTTTTTAAAAACAATTTATAACCAAAGTGGCAATTCTAATTTAAAATATAAAATAAATATTATGGACAATTTTAAAGTAAAAAAAAAATTCGAAAATGATTTTGATTTTCGAACAAAACCATAAAAACTAAAACAATTCTTAATCCTTATTTCAATACTTAAACTATACAAGTGAATTCAAATACATACGAGAACCCAATTCATTTTCTAAGACATCGCCATGAAAACGACGGAGCTACAAAAGACAAGTTCCTACTTTATAGTGTAGGGTGAAATGCTAATTTTTTCGTGCAAAGTAGTTTTAAATTTATTTTTGTAACACACTAAATGTATAATTTCAACGGAAATTTGAATTTAATAAAATAAAGTTAATGATGAGTCGAAGGGAAGGTGTCAATAAGAGAGAATAATGATTGGAAATGTTAATTCATTATTTTTTTGGGGGGGAACGGGGTCAAGGACCCCAAAAAAACTAAAGGGAGGACTAAGATCTTCTCAATCTAAAAGAGCTAGAAACATTAAAATTTAATGCAAGCAAAGTGTCCGGAGAAGGGGCATAAAATATAGGAAGCATTTCCCATGTGATACTTTGTTTTAGTGTAACATCATGAGACAGTAATAATATCCGTTGAGATTCCTCGATGAGTCATCCAATGATTATTACTTGCGATACATTCATCTAGTGCTCTGACTAATTTATACCTATCAATGGGACGGCTACCCGTCAATGTTGTTCATCCCCCTTATTTACACTACCCCTCGTCTTCCTTGTTCTCGGCTCGGCTCTTACCATAGTTATTGATTTATTCTAATGGGCTGTATTATTTTAACCTTTTTTTTTCTCCTGTTAGAAATCTAATATGTTTTTAATTCTCTTCCATGGGTGAATTATTAGTGATGTATTTTATCCATGGGTTTATTCTTTTCAAAATATTTATTATGTTCCAAAATATTTTTGTTCTGTTGTATGTCCTTGGTTCTTGGTTCCAGAATTAAGAACACCAGTAAACCACAAAAAAAAATTAAGATTACTAAAAATAAAAAGGTAATTTCTTAGTCGTTTTAGGTCTTTTGTTCAGGTTCAATTTTGGCATTCCCTTTGGCAGTGACAAATCTATTGGCTTCTCATTGTTTGTGTCGAAGTTTCCAAGGACGTCCTCCCGGAGCTCCATGTCTAGCATGTCGATGTATCGAACCACCTATGTTGAACAAACCCACAAAT
>JASCZI010091347.1:1854-18435 GCA_036250425.1 Stylosanthes scabra | reverse complement strand
TGTCAAGAACCAAAAATATATATCTCTCACACACACACTTGAGAAATGTTTTGAGAAAATGTTTTATAAAGTGTTTTTCGAAAGTTTTTGTTTATAAACAAAAATCGTATTACATATACTAGCCAAACATGTTTAGAAACTTGTTTTCAAAGCTTCTAAGCCTTAGGAGATGTTTAAAACATGTTTAGAACCTTTTTTCTTGAAGAATAAAATGTTTTTGACCCATTTTGTACTATGGGTACCGAGTACCCACCCTGGAGTAGAGGTACTTAGGAAGTAACGCCGTGAGTATCGATACCCATGAAGTGAGTATCGATACCCAGAGCCAACGGTCACATGAGTATCGATACCCATGAGTGAGTATCGATACCCATGTGTCTTAATTTCCAAAACGGCTAGTTTTCGACAAAATCTTTCCTTTCCTATTAATTGGCAACGTCCTATTTTATCTTAACTACTATAAATAGGGGTTTTTCAGACCTGATCTGACACACTTGATCATTCTAATCTTTTCTAATCATATACTTGATTTTCTATAGTGTTTTATACACTTTTGAGAGATAAACCTTTTTGGTTCATAGAGCTTCATCTGTAATTCTTCTACTCTTCTTGAGAGCTACCATATTTTCTAATCCTTATATTCTTGTGAGTCTTGAAATACACTATAGTCGGTAAGGGAAACGATAAGCACTCAAGGAAAATTCTTGGAGTTGGAATTGCTTCGAGTGGAGTGGGTTATTGTAGTGATACCGTGAGGTGTTGAGATCAAGAGCTCTTTGTTGTAACGGTTTATCAAGCACCTTGAAGCTTGGTGTTAGTGGAACTTCTCAATTGAGAATTGAGAAGGAGTGGACGTAGGTAAGGATTTCGCCGAACCACTATATATCGTATCGCCTTCTAAACTCTACTCTTTTATTTTATTGTTATTTATCTTTTAACAAGCGTCTTGGAAAGTAAAAACTCCTCGTAAGTACTTAAGAATTGACTTAAGCCCTTGGAAAAATACTAGTACGAGTATTTGAGTCTTTTATATTCAAAGCAATTTATAATTCCACGAATATTTTTAGTTGTTTTTATATACTCAATTTATCCCCCCTCTTGAGTATTTGTGCATATAGTCTAACATTGTTGACTAACCACGTTGTCAATCTCACACCTGGTTTGGATTCCTCTACAACGATATCCTGTTTTTAAAATTAAGGAATTCCAAACCGGCCGCAGGGCGTCCATCATGTTCTATTTTATCCCACCGCTAAATTTGAGATGAATAATTAATGGAGAAAGTTATGTTAACAGTAATTCTCCAACATTGTAGGCACCTTAAACATATTATTAGGAAAATAGTTAAATAAAAAAACTATAAAATTAAGATATATGTAGGTTTGTGAAAAAAATTTTAAAAAAATTTGTAACCTTAATTTCTTTGTTTTTCTTATTTTTATTTTAATTTTTGCAACAATAATGTTATGTGGTTACTGAAATCGAGAGTTAATATTCATGTCACTTTCTTAATTATCTTTTCATTTCAAATTTAAGGTGGGACAACATTGATCTTATTTGAAACTTTTATAGAACTAAAATTTGAAGCTTTTCGGGACTAAAATAGTACACTTTAAACCTTATGGACTAATTTATTATTTGGGCCACACGTTGAAGATCATAATAGTACTTTACCCTTTTAACTTTAGTATATCGTTTTAGCCATATTCAGGGTTGATCTAGGTCAGTCAGGGCAGTCAATTAGTCAAAGACCGACTAGCTATTAGACAGGGAAGTAGGGGATTGATTACCAATTGGGAGTTAGTCAATGGTCGACCCAAGCAGGCAACAATTGGGCTAAGTCAATCATGGTGGTTGGCAGCATGTTGCGGATTGAGTGCCAACTAAGAATGTCTGAGTTTATTGGCAAGGGTGGTAGAGCTTGGGTAGACAGATGTTGGATAAGGTAGCAAGCAATCGGGCGGTTGGGAGGGGTTAGCTATGGCGGTAAGCGATTAACCGGCGGTGGGTCGAGACGACAAGGGTTGGTCTTGGGTCGATCGCGATATTCGAGTGTGGTCGAGTAATCAATAGGTTAAGATTCATTGGTCCTTCAAGGCCAACTGTTTGTTGGCCAAGATCAACATTCAATTGTCCAAAGTTAGCCGGTATGCGGTCGTCTAAGGTTGACCTGCAGTCGATTGAGGGTTGCTAAGGCAGCTCACAATCCATCGAGAATCGATCAATGATCGAACAAGGAAACAAGTAGTTAGCCAAGTCAATGGGTGGTTGGTCGTGGTGGCCGGGGTTAGCTGGGGCAAAGGGCAATTAGTCGGGGTTGAAGGTGGTAATCAAGAGTTGGCCGACATAGTAGATTGCGATCTGCTAAACAACATGGCTAGTGTGAACTAGGACTAACAAAGAACTTTTTAGAATGAGGATTTGGGATAGGCTTAGAATCTAAATCTAAAGCCAAATTGAAAATGTTCATGACGTGAATAGTATAAAAACTAAGCAGACTAAGTTATTGTCAATCATAGGGCTGTGCATGGATCGGATCAGATATGGCCAATTTTTTTATCCGATCCACACTATCTTTATGGGATCAGATATGATATTCACATTTTTTACCTTTGTATCCGATCTGATCCGACTGCGGATTGCGGATACATCCGCAATTAGAGAAACGAAAAAAATAAAATAAAATTGTTTGCTTAGAAAGAAAAAACCATGAAACCCTATTTTCATCCTGTTTCCTCAAGTCTGAAAAGCATTATCATCAAAATAACAAACAGTAAATTTTAAAACATAACAAATTAAATAACATACATTCAAAATCTACAAATCGAAACCATACAATAAAATAGCAATGTTAAAACAAAAATCCCATACAAATTAAATCGGTTAAAACATATTAAATTAGAATCTGTTAAAACATTACATGATTTATAAAAACATTTTATATTTATCAAAATAAGAAAAAGAACTTAGAATGGAGGTGAAGATGAACAACTTTGAAGTTAGAACAGAACAGAGGTGAAGATGAACAGAACAGGGCAGCTAACGGCGACGGTGACAAGCGGCGAAGATGCAGCGGCGAACAAAGACGAGGAGGAGGAGGCGAGTAGAGAGGACGTGGAGGAGACGCGCAGAGATGATTCAGCGGCGGTGATCAGATACGGCTGCTGAAAAGGGACGAACAAAGAGCGAGGATGTCGACGAACAAAGAACAAAGGATTGGTGGTGTTGGCGAATCTGTGATAAGGGAAGAAAGGTGGGTGGCGACGCCGGCACAGAGACGAACGGAAGAGAAAGTAAATGGTGATGGGCTGATGTCAGGGTTAGGGTTTGGAGTGGGGAGTCACTGGAGTGTGATCTGTTTGGAGGCAGGCTAGGGTTTCATCTCTTGTCTAAACATAATATATATATTTTCTATTTTATTTATTTATTTTATTTATTAATAGGTGCGGATCCGCGAATATGCGGATCGAATACGCGGATGTCAACCATAAATCCGCTATCCGATCCTACATCTATGCGGATCGGATATGATCCGATCTGATGCCTCTGCGGATATGCGGATCTTATTCGATCCATGGACACCCCTAGTCAAACATTAATCCAATATAATTAGTTAAGTCACTTTTTATAGTACAAAGTTACAATTTTTTTTCCTCTTATGACACAACCATTGAAAAGCATGTTTCAATAAGATTTTAGATGGAATTTGTTTTAGAGTAAAATTGAATAAAGAATAAAATTGTAATAAGATTTTTGGAAAATATATATTTATAACAATATATAAAGCCAATACCATTATTTGGTGTCCAATTTTTTGGACTAGACATACCCTCAAAGAATTAATTTCATGCAATAAGACATTTGGATAAAATGGTAAATTCATTTGTTTTAAAAAACCCATGATCTCACTAAAAAACAGTTTTATTTTTCTAACCCATTAACCCATCAACCGTAAGAGTCATCAATTTCAAAATTAACATCACCTTCTTTTTCTCCTTCCATGCAACAACATCAAAATCTAAAATTTCCAAACCTATTATAATCTTGCGGAGGTGCGGTACATATGCTAATATTTTTTTCCTTTTTGTTTGTCCTTTTTGTTTTTTTTTTCCCGAAAACAAAATGCTTTTTTTTTTTTAATATGATAAAGGGGACCAATTCATATCAAATAGGAGTTGGTGATATGATGATACCAGAACGTTTTTGCTTAATGAATCTTTTTTTTTATGTTTTGCAAATTTTTTTAAACTATCTTATGAGTGTTTTTTGGATACAAATATACGATGATTTTATTAGAAATATATCAGCGTTTCTATTTTATTTTTACGTGATGTAAGAGATAAAATATATATTATAAAAAAATTTCATTTCCATATATCAACTTACACTTTTATGAGTTGTATCGAATAATTTGCCGAAGAATAATATACATGCACTAGGTGCATAAATGTACCTCTGAGTGCTAGGTACAGACGTAATAACTTGTTCAATGGCTCATTTGATGTACATAAAATAGGTGGATTCCATTATTTTGGAGTTGTGTCTGTAGCTAGTAAGTGGATCTTTACTGCTATGTCTTGTTTGCTTGCAGAAGGTTGCAACTTGCAAGAGAAAGAAAATATGAGAGAGAAGTAGAGAACTTGATCAGCTGGTGGCATGTGCAACATTGCAACAAGACATTGTTCCAAAATTCAAATGTCTAGATTAAGTGTCAACTCACTTTCACATGAATTTCTCCAGGAATACATTCCTCCTATTCCTGGGACACCACTTCTTAATCAAGATCAATATCCCCAAATGAAAAAAGTTCAGGTCTTCTAGTATTTTTCTTTAAATAGGGATTTGGATACCATTTCTCATTTATTGCGTAGTAGCTTCTCCTTTAACATCATTTTAAGTGAGTTGAGTAACCAAGAAAATTATGAGACTCAAACTGAAAAGATGCCAACGAGGTGGAAGATATCTTTCAAACCAACTACAATTCATTGAGCTTGATATATATTTTTTTTTTACAATTGAGCTTAATAATTGTTCAAATGAAATATTTATTCTACTTATATTATTTGTCACTATTATTTTTTTTATAAACCTTTAAATTATTGTATTTTATTATACTTTCCTTTTTCAGTTGCCACTATCCAATCCAAATATTCTTTCATATATAGGTGTAAGTGTAAAAATGAAGTGACAAATATACTATCAAAAAATCACAAGAAAAAGGATTTCTTAATTAAATAAAATGAAAAATTAATATTTATAGATATAAATTTCTTCTTTATTACTCATATTTTGTTTGCAATGCCAACGAGATAAATAATAAAGTTTTAAACACCTATTTCAATTGCTCATGAAATAAGATTTAAAAAAACAAAATTCTTTCATATCCACAAAACTTGGTTTGGAGGAAAATATACCGATGAAAATCTCAAAAAAGACTGTTTTTAATCTTTAATTTTGTTAGATTTGTCATCCAAATTAAAGTTTTAGGAGAAAATAGACAATTTTTGTTCTCTTGCAAGTAACACCATCTGGATATTACCTATTATTATCGGTATATTTGTCCTTTAAATATCTGGGATGAACCAAAAAGATCCCATAGAATTATAGGACATTGGTACTAAAACCCTACTCCCTAAACTTTTTTTTTCATAAGTTATATATTAAAGATGATTTTTAAAGATAGATTTCTAAAAACAATTAATCTTCCCGTACACATATTTTTAATAACCAAGTTCCAACCATACATTTTGTTTCACGCGCTCTCACTAACATTGAGAAAAACCCTTGGCTCCAAAAACACGTTTTTCTTCCTCCTCTTCTTCTTCCTCATCTTCTTCTTCCTCCTCCTCCTCCTTCTTCTTCCTTCGTCTTCTTCTTCCTCTTCTTCTACTTCTTTCTTCTTCTTCATCTTCTTCTTCTTCTTTCTTCTTCGTTTTCATCTTCGTGTTCGACTTCTTCTTCGAATTCTGAAGGTAGGGTGATGGCTGAAAGCAGTTTGAATTCATGCGGTTTGAACACGAATTTTGCAATAGACCAGATGGACGAACAATTGGAGGTTCGTAATTTTTTAATGTGTTTTTCTGGTTTTTAGGTTTCGTTTTATGTGAACTTGAATGCTCTTGTTGTTCTTGTTGTTTGATTGTTTATTCTGAGGATTTATTGAATGTGCAAAATCCTTATCCATGTTTGCATTGGTTTTGAATTGATTTGTTTGCTTTATTATTATTAAGTTTAAAAATTCTGTTCATTATGTTTAAAAATTCTGTTCATTGTCTCTGATTTTCCATTCAATTGTTGCTCTATTTTTTTTGCAGTTTTTGTTCTTGTTGTTGGATTCTATATTTAATGGTTCAATTCAATCTGTAAAATCTTTATTCATGTTAGAAAATTGATTTTAATTGTTTTTCAAACTGAATATGTGAAATGTATTGTTTGAATTTGAATTTGTGAAATGTGTTGGATTGTTCATATTATTAAGTTTTAAGTTTTGCTTATAAATTCTGTTCGTTTTGGTTACATGTTCTGTTCAACGAAATATTTATTTTTGTTTCGAATCTATTCTTGCAGTTTTTGTGTAATGTTAATGAAGAGTACGTCCCTAGGTTGGGAAGACATTTGACATGTGCAGAAGCTAATGATTTTTATAAGAAGTATGCTAAATGAGCTGAATTTGCTACTAAAATCAAATTGTTGGAAAAACAAATTGCAGGTGCATCCAATAAAAAGAAAAGGAAAGCTTTATCTGAGGTTAATGCTGGAGATGAGAATTCAAGACTGTTCGAGCGAGAAATAGTGTTTCGTTTGTTGAAGAAGTATTTTCTGTTCAATGTGATTAGATATTGATTTTTTTTTATTCTTTATATGTTAAATCAATAACTTTTTGATTGAGTTACATTTTAATTTCTTGTTATACTTTTGAATATTCTATGTTTAATTTTACTTGAATGAGAGTTCCCTTTTTCCATTAGGATGATATTATTTTCATCATCTTTAATACTATTATGTTCATTACTTCTGTATCTTCTGTTCAATTGTATAAATTGAACAATAAATTGAACCATAAGCAGATTGGTATTCATTGCAACGACAAGATCACCATAAGTCTAAAAAAAAAAAAGATATGATAGTATATCCTAATATCCTAATGTTTAAGTTTGTCAAGAACTAAAATAGCATAATTTGTATTCATACTTCCAACACAAAATGAAAAGATATGACAAATCAATATCTAAATTTACCTCTTTAAATCTCTGGTTGACATTTGAACCTTTTGTGCACTTCTTTTATCTGTTAAGAAGAAATACAAACAACACTATCAGATTTTTAATCTATAATGAACAGAATTTTCAATTACAACGAATAGAAGTTGAATTACATGGATTTAACATTCAATCAATTCAAACAGTTTTAACATTAGATATATTCAACAAAATTTAACAGAATTTTCATAGTAATAGCTTGCAAACCAACAACCTGAAATCTAAACTACAATGAACAGAACCCTAAATCATTTTGAACAGAATTTCAATGAACAGATACAATTGCACACATAGATTCAATATTTTAACATTTTTTTAAATAAAAAGTTACCCTAAAAAACAGAACAACCCCAGATTCAAAACTTCTTCATCTTTTAAACCTATTCAAAATAGAACAACTTTTATTTTTTCTGTTCGCTCTAATAAATTTTATTTGATGGTTTTAAATTTTCTGTTCGTTCTAACAATGTGTTTCTGTTCATTTTGCATTTTTATTCATGTTTGTTTTTTTTCTTCTCCTCCCTCCTTTCTCTTCCTCTTCCTCTTCCTCTTCCTCCTCCTCCTCTTATTGATGAAGACAACCACCATGTAACAACAACAACAACCACAACCACAACCACATAATAGAAAAGACCATGTAACAAGAACAAACAACAACCACAACCCCCGACACGTAACAGAGGAAGGAGAAGGAGGAAGAGGAGAAGAAGAAGAAGAAAGGAGAAGGAGGCGGAGTACAAAGTCAAGGCGAAGTACAAAACGGAGGCGAAGGCGGGGCAGAGATGAAAGCGGAGGCGGAGCTGGTGATGAAGAAGAGGAATAGAGAGAAGAAGAAAAACAATAGAAAAAGAGAAGGAGGAAATGTTGTGCGTGTATGTGTTGTGGTAGTGGAAACGTGTATGCACGCGTGTGGGTGAAAGTGGGGAAGATTTGCTTGTTTTGTTTGGTTATATGTAAACCTAGCAGTACTGTTCTAAAAATAAAAAATAATAACAGTTATGTTGAGTGAATCAAGTTTAAAGGTATTTTTAATAAGAATACCAAAAAAAAATAATTAAAACAATTGTATTTAATAAAATAATTTTTAAATACAAAAGTAAAGCCAAAAATAACTAACCCTATTATTCAATTTGACTTGATTATATACGTTCTTGTACTAAATGCATGGATAATCAAATCTAATTGAGTTAAACCTAAATATACTTGTCCTTAATTGGTATGGGTAACGGGTTCATGGGTGCGGTACACAACCCGACTCTATTACCCAAATACCTTATATATTTCATTAAAATATCACAATATTTATACTAATTTAAAAACACCTAACCCTAGTTTCAGCTGCAACCACCACACTAAAAATTTCCCTTTCCCCTCCTTCACCTCTCTTTTTTTTTTTTTTTCATTGTTACAATTTTTTGGTGACTTTTCATTGTTACAATTTATTATCATTATTTCAATTTTTTATAAATTTAATTTTTAATTTAATACTCTGAATCAATTCAATCTAGATTAAATTGGTTCGGGTCCAGTAACCAAAAAGTGCCATACCTGATCTAATCTAAACTGATTAAGTTTAATCAATTAGGTTCCTAATCTTAATTTTAATCTTGATTTTAATTTTAATAGTATACACTTAGAAAGCTCAATTGTTAATGTGGTGGCTGGAGAGTGAATTTAAGGGGCTAAACGCTTAGGTGTCGTCATGAGAAAATTTATTTTTTAATTATTTTTAATTGGCATAATTAATTGAGTTTAAAATTTTAAATTTCAAATATCAGATACGGTTGTTGAAGTAATTTTAAAATGATTTATTTTTTAATTAAATTATAAAATTTTATATTTATACGATTGCTGAGGGATTTTAAATAATTTTTTTATGTTTATTTTTACATTAATCGTATTTAAAATTTCAAATATCAAATCTTAATTTTATCTTATCTTAATCTTATTACAATTAATCGTATAAATTTTAATTAGAAGTACTCATTAGAAATTTTTATTTTTATATTAATTTTAATTGTGATATTTTAAAATTGTAAACATGCATGATAATGAATTTAAAATTCATCGAAAATACTCATTAAAATTTCTATTTTTAATTAATTTAGTTTTTTTTCTACGTCCAATGTATTTAGCATCGAACTCTTATCATTTTATTTTTATGAAACACCTTCATTTTTGCTTTGAGCATTATTAATTCCTTTCTTTCTTTTTTCTTTTAATTTCATTTTTTTTCTATAAAGTCGGTGCTATATAATATCATGAATATTAATAGGGTGGTCCCAACATAAAATTAATAAATAATTTGTGACATGACTATTATTCTTAGGTTAAAATAATTGTATCTATCAAGAAATGCTACTTATAATAAAAAAATATCGTTAATAAATTTAAAATTCAATTAGAATGAAGTCTATTAATGAATTTAAAATACAATTGAAAGTGCTTTATCAGAATTTTTATTCTTTTAATTATCTTTAATTTGTAATATTTTAAAATTGTAAACATACATACTAATGAATTTAAAATCCGAAAGGACATGCTCATTATAATTTTTATTTTTAATTATTCTTAATTGTGATATTTTGCTAAAGCAAATTTTAATATGAATTTAACATTCAAAATTAGGGAGAGAGTGAGAATGAGAGAGGGAGGGAGATGAAGAGAGAGAGTAAGAGTGAAAGAAAGACATGGAGAAAAGGAGAAAGAGGAGGAGGAAGAGAGAGAGGAAGAAATGGGGAGAGAGAGGGAGAGAGCTAGAGAGCAGGGGAGAGAGGATGAAAGAGACATAAGGAAATAGAGAGAGAAAGAGAAAGAGAAGGAAAGGGAGGGAGAGAAAAAAAATGAGAGTGAGAGAAAAAATAGAGAGAAAAAGGGGAAAAGGGAGAGAGAGAAAGAGAGAAATAGAAAGAAGGGGGAAGAAAAAAAGAGATAGCTAGGGAAAGAAGAGGAGAGAGCTAGAAAGAGAGGGAGGGAGACGAAGAGAGAGAGATAAGGAAAGAAAGAGAAGGAGAGGAAGAGAGAGGGATGGAGCGAGGGTGAGAGAGGTAAGGAGATAGAGAGAGATAATGAGAAAGAGAGGGAGAGGGTGATCATATCTTTTGTATTTGGGTTCATTGGTGAAAACTTCAAGTTTAGAGATAAAGTTGTGGTAAATCTTTACCAATGTATCGACGTAAGATGTCTTCGATAGTCATGTATCTCACAATATTGATTTAGCTTTGTCGATTTGGACAAACTCAATGCATTATTATTTGACGGTACTTACTTATTAGTGGATAACTTATTTCTTACAAATCACTATATCTAATTTATTCAATAAATTAGAATACAAAGCATGTGCATCGCACGAATTAAATACTAGTTTTTCTTATACTCGAACCAACATGACCAGCTTATTTTCCACTTTTAAAATTTAAAATAATCATAATAGATACGGAGAATTTCACATAAATAAATAATTAATTAAAGTTAAATTTAAATATTTATTAATATATAATTTTTTTATATTGAGGTTGAAAATGAATTTAGTCATTATAATTTTTTCACAATTTTTTATCTTTTAATATTTATTATTAAAAAATGACATATTTAAAAGATGGATCCATCATTACATTTTTTATTTTTTATTTTTTTATAGACTTGCTATTTTTTCTCCTTTAACTAAAATTCTGTTTACAATCTTTATTTCCTATTTATCAATAAAATAATGTATGTTTTTTCGTATTTTTAACTTTTTAATCATTTCAATTATTATTATTATTGGATATCCTTCTATGGTATAAGAAAGATATCAATTTGTAAAATTTTGTAACTTTCTATAAAAAAAATTTCAATCTCTCACCAACAATATGGATTCATTGAGGACATATAAACCGCATGCCATATGGTGAAAAGTGGTTCAATATAATAGGTTTGAATTTGAACAATATGTTATGTGTAAAATAAATAAAGGATAGATATTGACAATCTTTTCTTTTTCTTTTTTATTTTTATTCAAGATTTATTTTTGTACTTCACTTTAATTTCATCGAACAAAAAACTATTAATATCAATTCAAGTATAAATAATTTACATAAAATTTAGAAGACGTTTGTTTATTTATCTATAAAGTATTATTTACTTTTAATACTGGATAACCAAATAAACATAAATTGATTATTTTTTAATTTGCTTGACTTATTATTATTAAATTAGAAATATAAAAAAATTCATTTTGATTTTAAAAAAAAATGAATTTATTTATTTTTTCAATCACTATATAAATAACATTGATGATGATGAAGGAGGTTCCTCCCTCTCATTTTATGAATTTTTCATGTTGTTGATGATATTATTTTAAAATCGATTTTTCTTATATAATATATTTTCTACCATAGGAACTAAAATTTTAGCCGAGGAACTAAGTATATTCAATGATTATTTTTAATTTAATATCAATTTGTATCCCACATAGGAATGTATATATAAGAATTTGGACAATTTATTGTGCATTTTTTCGTTTTTCTAATTGAAAATTCATTTTTTACTTCACTTTTATTTTGTTAAACTAAAAAGTGCTAATATCATTTAATTTTAATTTTCAACTTCCAAGTTAAATATTAAAAGACATGGTATTTTTTATATTAAATTATTTGTACAAAGTATTTTTTAAACATGAAATTAAATTTATACGTTAACTATATTCAAAAAAGAATATTAAAATTCTTATATGTACTCATTGGGTACAAGAATTTGGACAATTTAATGCGCCTCAAATAAAGAATATTAACATTTTTTAAATTGAAAATTCATTTTTTATTTCACTTTAATTTTGTTAAACTAAAAAATATTAATACCATTTAACTTTAATTTTCAAATTTCTAAGTTAAATGAAAAGACGTAGTACTTTTGTATATTAAATTATTTGTATAAAGTATTTATTAAATAGGAAGTTAAATTTATATTCTAACTACATATTAAAATATAAAATATATATATAGTTTAATTATTTTTAGTATGTATTTTGTATTTAAATGCATAATAAACACTGATATTTTATTTTGTGTACACCTAGCATAATCGATTTACAAAATAGTATTTACTTTAGATTTGTGAGTAACTAAATAAATATGAATTGGTTATTTTTTAAATTTGCTTGACTTATTAGTAAGTTCGAAATATAAAACATTCATTTTGATTCTTAATATGAAATTTCCTTTCATTTCTTTTAAATTTAACAACTAAAATGAGAAGTAAACCAAAAAAAAAAATTAATTATGGTCAAATGAACAATGCATGACGTGATCCGAGACAATTTTGTAAGATTATTGATAACAAATTTTAATAATTTGAACTATAATTTTAAATGTATTATGTCTTAAACGTCTTCTTAAAACAATAAAATACAATTTAATAAGCACGTATGAAGACAAATATAACTATAGTAATTATATATAAAGATATAAAGATATTCAAAGGATGCAAAAAATAATTTTTTTCAGAGAATCTTCAACGACTTATAAAAATTCATATACTAGGTAGTTTATATGGATCAAAGTTGCGATAATGGTAAAGATAAGGTGTAAATGTACAAGAATCAAAGAAGCAACATAATAGTGGTAGTGAAGCAATGACAGCTAGAAATGTGTATAAAAAAAGGTAAAATAAAATAATAGAATGTGAGAAAAAATAAAAATTCGTAATTTTGAAAGAATAATGGAATTAAAGATAATTTACGGTGTTAAATATAACATTAATAAACAAAAATAAAAATTCATATACATGGAGAATCAGAGATAGAGTATTTTGAATTAAAAATTTATTGGGTTGGATTAATATATTAAATTAATAACATGTTTAACATTAACTATTTGTAAATCTTCATGAGAAACTTTTTAATTATACTTTATTTAATTCAAATTTATTCATTCTATATTTTTTAAATGATAAATAATTTATGAATTTTTTATTTTCTTTTTGAATATTTAATTATTTTTAATTTTAGAAATTCTAAAAAATAATTAAAAAAAGTGACTGAACAGACATGACAGTAATATTACTAACAAAGTGCGGTGTGCTAATATGACTTGAATATAAAGCGATTTGGCTTATATTGTTAATTTTTAAATAACAAAGAATAAAACATACACTTTATAGAAATTTTATATGAGAAAATTAATTACTATATACATGTGTAGCTTTTCAAAATTAGATAACTAGATTAAACAAATATGCATAAACACATATACATGTGTTATTAATTAAAATAAAAGATTTTATCATCAATATTATTTATATAGTGTGATTGAAAAAAATAAATAAATTCGATTTTTTTTTTGTTGAAAAAAACAACAAATGAGCTGGAAAAAAATCGAAAAACGTAACAGAGAAGAAGTAGAGAAAATAGAGGAGGAGGAGGAAGAAGAGAAAGAAAATGATGATGAAACGAAAGAGGAGGAAGAAGATGACAAGAACGACGAAGGCGACAGCAATGACAACAACGATGATGGCTGCAACGACAATACCAACGACAGCGGAAACATCGACGATGGCAACAAAATAGCAAGAAGGATAAGGAGGAGGAGCTGGGAAGAAGAAGCACGTGTTGTCACGCTCTTTTGGTGAAAATAGGCTGGGATGTTTTATTAGATTTAGTTGTCTAAAATAGACTTATGCATAACATTAATGATTTTTTAATTATTGATAATAAATTTACGATTTTATAAATAAAATATAAAAAAATATTTTTATAATAGAATACCAATAATAATATTAAATACATGAATATTATTTAAATAATAAATTAAAATATAAACAATATTTTTAAAATTTAAAATTAATTATTTCTCAAAATTATGAAGGGAGTGAATAATATATTTCTAAAAATTATAATAATTATTAACTAAAAATTAATAAAAAAAGTGGTTTAACAGACACTGCCGTACCTGTGAAGCCGCTAGTTCTTATAAATACAAACTAACTTTAGAAAGTATTTATTTACATATTTTCAAAAAGTATTTTTAACATTTTAAAATTCCAAGCACATGTGCATTTTAAAAAAAATAATAAAAACACAGTGAAATTCTCAAAAATAACACTTTGACAATCTATATAGTCACTTCATAGGTGTAAGCATACACGAGTGACAAAGGTTGTTATCTGCTACACTTAACCAATTTGGCAGAAGTTCAATGATTAATGTTGCCTTTTCTATGAAATTTCTTCAACCAGAACTTGACCTGCAACTATAGTTAATTCTTTCAGAATAAATTTATACATTTTTATTTAATTAGAATAATTTATACTTTACTTGAGACAAGAGAATATCTATCTCTGATGGCTAAACAAGAGAGGTAGGGAACCACTTAATCCTTACAACATGGTTTAAACTAATCTCAAAGATCTTCAAAATCTCTAATCAAATTCTTCAAAACAAAGTATAAAATAAGATTAGAAGAATAGTCTAATCTTCACTCAACAGCCTAATTTGACTTGAATATTCATGAAATATTTCGTTGGCCAAAAATAAAATAACCAGAATTTTAAAGAAACAATTTACTAAATCAAGTTAACAGACACAGAACATGTTCTGAATCACATTTCTTTTTTCCTGTTGTAAGTTCTATTTGAAGCAACCAACACATATTCGAGTCTTTTTACCAGTAATTTGACTAACTTGGCCTAACTAATTAACATTCCATGAATACATTCTATGTTATGAAATTAATGAATCAACAAGATCATATTGGGAGATTTACCAAGATAATTAAGCAGATTTAGCAGTTAATACATTCCACTAAGTAACATTGTTAAAGTTTCCAACTTTCTAATTCTAATATAGTTCCTACTCTATATACCTTCCAAAAAAGTGAAAAAAAACACAACGAAGTAGAGAGAGAGAGATTAAGACACTTTACCAAATGAACACCAACTAACCCTCTATGATTTAGGAAACCCCAATCTACCAATCTTCATAATCAAACCAGTAAAATCTCAATCAACAGCAGCAGAACCTTGTCCATCATAGTTATTCCTCTTAACCAAAACAAAATACCCTAAAACAGCACAAACAGCAGCAACAAGATTCCCTTCCTTCAAAAGAATCTTAACCACAAACCCAAAAATCTCCCTTGTAATCTTCCTACCTTCAACAACCAAAGTTCTTCTGGGCTTACCAAAGAAAGCAAGGAGCACCACTATGGTTATCCATGTCACAAGAACCGCAGGTACCATCACAACCAAAGCTGCAACCATTGAAAGGATCCCGAAAACTGTGCCTAGAATCACTGAGGTGTAGATTGCTGGCCACCCAGATGAGGAAGATGATGAAGATTGAGCTTGAGCTTGGAGATTGTACCAAGAGAGCATGGATTTGAGAAAGTTCCATGAAGATGTTAAGAGGGTGCCATAAACAAGCAAGAAGAGACATGCCCATGTTCTTCTTTTGCTCATGATGTTAAGAAGGAACATGTACGAGGAAGGTGGCTCCATGGATGACGAGTTTGATGACGAATTTGGGGGTTGTTGTTGTTCTTGTTGTCGTTCATCTTCTACTTTTGCCATAGACAAAGCTCAGAGAAAGAACAGAACCAAACAGACACAATTTTTGCTTTTACTTTTATTTTTTAAAAACCTTTTTTTTCTTTCTTTTTTATTCTTCTTTTGTTATTTTCTGTGTCGCAATCTGGTCACTGCGCATGTCTGAATCTCCGGTTACCTTATATGTGGGTACTAAGATATTTTAAATTTAAAATTATATATATATTAGAGAAAAAAATATTTTCCATTCCTAAAGGTAAATTTCTCAAAATGGGCTAAATCCGAGTTAACTCATTTCTATTTTCTACACAAAAAATGGATGATGAAGTATTGTTTATTTAAATCACATTTTTATGAGCTTAATTATGTTAGCCCATTTGTCTGTTGGACTTGCCACAATATTGTTTATATTATTAATATTTTATTTTTTCATTAGAAAAAATTCTAATAAGCCAAAATTTTTAAAATAATATTCCAAAAAAGAAATTCATATTCTAAAAACCGGTCTATTTTTATTACAAAACTGATCTTTTTTAAAAAAATAAATTGTAATACACAGTAGGCCCTGGAATTGGCTGTTAAATAATTGGCAGTGCTATAATTTGAGACAGGTAGGTATATGATGCATGCTCATATAGATAGCCTGACTAAAAAGTCAAAAGACACTTACATATAGCATTAAGAATATAAATTCTATAGAAAATTACAAAATACATATCTTGCATACACATAAGTGTAAAATGATACGTATAATATTATCGCATATTTTATAAGAAGTGTTTTTGGTATATATGAGAATCAA
>JASCZI010091346.1:7734-21605 GCA_036250425.1 Stylosanthes scabra | reverse complement strand
AAAAAAAAAAAAAAAAAAAAAGGAAAAAAGGACATATATCACATTTTATAAAATATAATACTTTTCTATTCAAGAATCTGAACAGTAAGAAATAATCCATCAGTTGGGTTATGCTTATATCTATATTATATAAATATTAATGTATAGTTGGCCACATGATCACCTGACCTTGTATATATTCTTTGTTCAAAATTTACACTTCATGTATGTGGATAAGCTTGTCATTAAAGAGTTCCTTCAAAATCTAGTATAAACTTTTTATATCAAAGTAACAATGCAAAAGGATCTCTTAATATTAAAGTGGCCGTTGACAAAATAATTCTAAGCAACAACATATACATCATTAATTGTCGATTTACTGTAGCTTATATGATATTACCCGTGGTAAGAGGTCTCGAATTCGAGTTTTCTCTTTAATACGCCTGACCCGATTGAACAACCCGTAGAACCGAATCCAAGTGATCAAAACCAATCAGTTGGGCCAATTCAGAAGCCAAGCCCAATTGTGAAAAGAACTAAGAAGGCCCAGCATGGGTGAAAGACTACCATATGGAAAAATGAGGGAATTGTACCATAGTGAATCTCTGCTGAGTTATCCAAAATTTGTTAGAGCTGAGAGAATGCTGCTCAGTAAATAAAGTTGTTAGACAGTAAGAATGAGAGTAGAAAAGAATTTGATTAGAATCTTGAGGAGTCTTCTTCCCAGACTCGAATTGGGAATTTCTTTTTCTTATCACTGTAATTACCGTTGACACCATTTCAATACTATACCTACTTCTTCTTCTTATGATTGTTGTTATTTTTTGATCCACTGTGATATTTACCAGCTTAACACTCTTAGACACCAAAAAATATACATCATTTATTATATACATCGACATTTTATCTATACTTAATTATTATATACTTATTTTATTAACTTTAAGAGTAAGTTGAACTCATAACTTTTCCATTTTACACATTGAGATTTGAAGAGTCACATACATAAGTAAGTTGTCCACACACATTTTATGAACATTATATAATCCCCAAATTAAACATGCATGCAAGGAATGCGCAATATGATTGTGTAACCATATGGCTCTCAAAATAAATAATAATCCTAACCACCTTATCAAACATTTCCACTTAGCTAGGAATCATCAAGCACGTGGCCACTAAATCGATCTTTATTATTATATTATTCTTATTATCTAATAATTAATTAATTATATATGCATGATATAGTTGGCTTCTGAGAAACTCTCGTCATCAAAATGCCAAAATCTGCATCCGGTGTGGTTCAATTCACATGATCCCATAAGCATAACAGTGGAATACTTTAATATAGAAATCGATACTTTCGAAGCAGCTGCAGATGTTGTCACATGCCTTGTTTACTTACTTATTCATTATTCTCTCTAATGTCTAATAATGTCTATACTCTATAGCTTGTTAGCGGTTACTCATCATATCATCATATCTTCATCTAACAAAATTCCTAATTTACAATTTATATTTATTATTAAATTGAATTTTTTGTTTTAAATAAATTAAAATTGTAAAATCAATTACTAGAATGCTGAAGTTGATTTGATTAATTATTGTGGCTGCATGCATGGGTATTGAGATGATGAAGTTTCTCCTATGTATGACATTAATTTGCATGGAAATGAACAGTGTAATTGTGACGTAAGAATGAGCAGGGTATCTACTATCTACCCCAAATGGATTGTGACAATCTACAACGATATGCTTTCTTTTCAGTGCAATAATTTTGACCACATACAGTCACTACTCTGCCAACCATGTTATGTTATCCTCCATACAAGACAACATACAGAAAATGTAACGTTGGAAATGGGATCTTTTATCAACAACTTTTCAATTTCACTTCTAAAAATAAAAATGGAGTTTCTATTTTTTTTATTTTAAAAATACATATTAAAAATGTACAAGTGCTTCTTCTTCTTCTCTTCTGCCTAATTGTGAGAGTGCGTGGATGTTAATGAGCATGAAGATATATTCATGACTCAGGACCCATTCCCTTGTCACCAATATCAGAAAAAATAAGAAAAAAATAAAAGAAAAGAAAAAATCGACAGCGTCTCACTCACGAGAATGACCATTTTCCAACTCTCCTTGTTTTCTTCCCCACAACCCTTTCTATCTCTTTGTCTTCTTTCGCCTCTTGGAATGTGTGCTTGATTCCCCCTCTTTTCTTTATTTTATTTTTAATTTTTATACATTTTTTTTTATATATTTTTTTATGATATCTTTAATTTAAGAGCTTCATAACGTTGCGAATCTGAACTCTATTTAAAAATTTGTGTAAATAGTAATTTTAAATCCTCAATACTTATTTAAGGAAAGATGGCTAAAGTCATTTAAGTTAGTTTCCTTATGTTCTTGTTAATATTACATTGATTTGATAGAAGACCAAAGAAGAAAAAAGTATTTTATTTATATTTTGTTCTATTGGTTCGTATGCATACATGTATTTATTATGGAATATATAAAACCCTAAATTATAATAAATGTTAACTAATAATATATTAATTAAAAATTAAAATAAATATACAAAAATATTTCTCATAATTTAATCACACACATATCCTATGGACTATATATAGCTTCATTGCTCATGCAAACAAAAGTAATATAAGAAATAAAAATTGCTCAAAACAGTTCTAATAAGGTTTGATAAAAAAGCAAGCAAAGATAATTGGATAGAAAAAAAAAAATAAAGGAGAGGTAAGGAGAGAATCTCCCTTTATTTTTAGTGGCACTTTGGCTAATGTCTTGAATCAGGCACCATCAAAAGCACATTTTTTTTTTTTTGTTTCATGACTTAGTTGGAAATCTTCTCATAACCCATTAACTCAAAGTTTTCAAGAAAACTTGTTCAGTTGATTGAGTGAAATAAAAAAATAAATAAATAAAAAAAAAGAAAAAAAAGGTGAGTAGCCCTTTATTCTTTTTATACAAAAATTTCTCTAACCCAATATAGCCTCCTTCCAAAACATGGGGTTTAATCCAAGAAAGTGATCATTAACCAGCATGGCAAATTGATCAACACCACCCCTTTAATTTTAGTCATGATGATCCAGAAAACTTGGCTGGCTTTAAATTGCAGTCTGCAATGGCAATATTAGTATTACAGTAACCACTACTGCATGCATATGCATATCAAACAATTGTGATCTTTTTTAATTTAAAACCATGCATGGAGGGTAGATAGATCAATTGAAATTTTGATGCTCTAACCATGGCCAGAGGCCAGATTGGTCATCAATGGCACAGAACATGTTGCTCAAGCTCTCTTCTTTGACCATGTGATGATGATGATGATGATGTGGAGTGGTTTGAAAAAGCTGTGCAACTTCTGTTGGCCTGGCAGCAGCAGCAGCAGCATTTGATGGTGATGGAAACAGTGTTCTGCTGTTATTGTTGTTTGTGTTGTGATTATGATGATGATGAGTGGATAGAGGACTGTCAATGGCTGAATTTGGTGTCCTTGTTGATATATCCAACTTGATTTCTGAGCTGTTTTCACTCCTATTGCTGCTTGATCCCTCTGTCTCTTTGTTTAGGTTTATTGATTCTGTTGGCTCTCTATTTTTCAGTGCCTTTATCTGCATAATTTGTGAATTCATTCAATTTTGATATCATCAAATTGAAAAAAGGAAATGAATAATGCAAAAGTGGAAATGAATCAAATCAAATGATTATGTTCCAAATCCCATGCAAAAGAGAATCATTGAATTTGAACTGAAACTGGGTCTTTATGAAATTATTATACTGTGCATGATGGGAGAGAAAAAGCAACTTTGTAGAAAAGGACATCATTATTGTGTTGAGATTGATAGATGCTGAAGAAAAGAAATGAAGGTTCTTATTTAATTTTTGAGTTTATTAATTAATCGTAACTTTGTTGCAGATCTATTTTGAATTAACATCATCACATTCAAAACTTGTATATAATTAATTAAACTAAAACTTTTAATACATATTCAATATGAAAATGGATTATTATTGTTCATAATCATATGGTAATTAAATAAGAATTATTAGATACCTGAGTATGAAGTTTGTGATTCTGAGCTTGAAGAGCATCATTATCAGCCTTAAGAGCTTCAAATTGTCGCTTAAGAAGATCATAATCTTTCTCTAATTGCTTAGTCTTCCATCTAGCTCTTCTGTTTTGGAACCAAATTGCAATCTGTCTGGGTTGAAGCCCAAGAGCTCTCGCAAGCTGCATTTTTCTCTCGGGTTCGAGCTTGTTCCCCAACTCAAAGCTTTTCTCAAGAGTCTTCACTTGCTCCATGTTTAGCCTCCTCTTCTTCTCCCCTGCTTGTGATCCATCGTCTGAAAGCTCTTCTTCTCCACCATTTGCTTCTACTTCTCCGAGCTCAATTCCCGAGAACGACATCGATCTCTTTCCTAAAAACGATCCTCCTCCTGCATCATCACATAAATATTAGAAATCAAAATTCTATATATATATAATATTAATAGCCTTATTGGGCTAGCATCATGATAATATATATACCATGGTATTCTTGAGGTGCACATGAAGTTAGGATTGAGTTGAGTGAAGGTGGAGGTTGATGTTCATCTTGGTGATGATGATGTGAGGTTTGTAACATGAAATTTGCTGGAAAGAAAGCCATATCATTGCGAAGGATGTTGTGGCTTAATTATATATACCTTATCATCATAATCAGTTTCGTTGTCTTATGAGGATATTTGGAAAATGAAAAGGAAGTTATTGGGAGGGAAAGATGAAAATAAAGGATCAGAAAGAAAGAAAGAAAAGAGAGGAAGGGGATATGTTTGAATCTATCTATAATTCTCTATTCTCTCTACACACATCAACTTCAATATATATCACTGCTTCTTCTCTTTCTTTCTTTCTTTCTTTTATCTTTTTATTTAAATGGAAAGAAAAGGATACAAAATTAAATGTAGCTTATTAGATGTCAAAATGACGTTTAGCGTTTAGAAAAAGAATCAAGGAAAAGGAATTATGCTTATTATTATAGATGGGGAAAAAATAAGTTTATAAATAAAAAAATGAATGTAGGTTCTGTGCATCAACCTGGCTAATATTCCATTGGAGTGTGTGCATGTGTTATTAGGTCATTACTTGCAATTATTTTCCTAATCATAAACTAGCAGTGCCTCACTTAGGAGACAAGCACTTGATTATTTTTATTTAATTTTCTTTTCTTTTTGCACAAGAGAAAGATAGATAGATACATGTTTCTTTAAATATAGACTTGCTAGAGACTTTTCATAATCATGTCCTTGATTTCATTGGTTAATTAATTAAATTAATTAATGGATGTAGAGATTCAGATATATCATGGTGGCTTTATTTTATTTTATTTTTTATTCCAAGTGGTGGGTGAATTCAGAGTCAAATTAAGAAACATCAAATCTCCTAATTACGATTCAATTTAAAATCATAACTAAAAGCTAGTAGATAGGGGCAGGTGCTCCTATTTCCATAGTAAAAGAAGAAACCTATATACATGTTAATATGGTTAACTTAATTGTGACGATGGTGAAAAACATATATATATATATTCATGGTGTCTTTCATTCTATGGAGAAAGCTAGCTAGAGGTTACTTCAGGAAAATGAGAAATGAGTTGTCTATAATATAATATAATATAAACTTTTGAATATCCAAATTAAAACATGACATTGTTGTCACTTTTTTAAATTTTTTCCTTGAGGGGTAAGAAGAAATTAAAAGAAAGATAGAGAATTGAAAAAGAGGGGGAAGAGGGAGGAATCTAGGGGATGGGTCCAATGGAAGAGGGGCAGGGTTTGCTACCTAACCCACCAACAAGTATCGTGCATCAGGACGAAGCTCTTTCGCATCAACCCATTATCCCTTTGTTCGCCTCTTTCGCGCTGAGTGTCCGGTAAATGTTTCAGGACAGAAAATACTATAGAAAATTTAATTTAAACTCGGATAATTATATTAATTAATATTTGATGTGTTTTGTTATTTTTGAAATTTCTCGGTGAAATTAAAAGGCTAGCTAGATACATCTGAATTGAATGTGTGTGTTAGGGTATGGTATGTTATGTATGGGAATTGTGATGTGAAGGTGATAGAGAGTTGGAAACGAAAGCTAAGAAGGGTTTTGTTAGTATTACCCTACTATGGAGCTGGTTTTGTTTGTCCTTTTCCTTTATCATATATCTACATATATAATGACACGTTGCCACTGCTTCTCTTACTATACCTACTATGCAAGGTAAGGTAAATTTCATAGACCTAAAGTCACACATACATTCAATACCATACTTAATTACTTAGCAGCTAACATCCTAAATATATATGTATGTACTACACTAGTCTACATATATTTCTTTGAAAATCATATTTAATAGTAATAAATTTCGGAGAATTAATATAAATATGCATACAAATTAAATAACCTAATAATTAATAAAAAAGGCAAGATATATATATATTTACATGCAGTTTATTACTTTACAAGAGAAGTCAACCATATAGAAAGACTTTTGGTGTTCAAGATTTGGATACTCTCTAATAATAATACTTAAGGGTGCCTTTTTTTTATTCTTGTTATTTGTTTATTATTATATTCTACCCGTATGTGATATATATGCATGTTTATGACCTGGTTTTATGAGAGACAAGGACAAAAATATACACTGAAGAAATTAAATTCAGCCTTCCAAGCACCAACGTTTAGTGTCTCTATCTGAGTCAAGAATTTAATTCTTTGTAATAGTTTTCACATCAAGGAGTGAAAAAAAAAAAAAAAACACATATATATATGCATGTATATATATACATGTACAACAATTTTGATATTTTTAGTGCAGTATTTTATTTTATCTTTTAATCCTAACTTTCATACATATGGGGATGAAATCAAATCAGTACGAAAAGAATGCATGCAGATACATATAAAAATACATGACCCACAGACACATATATATAGTCACATAGCGTCAATATGGGAAATGAACCTTCATCTATATACATTAAAGAGTTGTTAAAAGTACATTACTCAACTATGCATGCTGCTGTTAATATTATTTTCTTTTAATTTTTATGTATATATATGTCATCATGATCTATGTGTATATCGAATATTTTAAATTAAATAGACATAGGGGACCCATGAAAGGAATTAAATTTCGAACAAATGGTCCCAATTCAACTAAATCAGCCATAAACATGCACGACCATAAGTTCTTTGATTTAACAGCCTTTCTGAGACTTTCTGAAAGGTACATGTGATGAGTTGATCCAACACTCAAACTTGATGCTCTGATTTTGACACCAATATAAATCCTCATCAACATTTATTATTACTACTTATTATTATTATTATAAATGTATTATTTTTCATCAAAATTAATAATATGCATATACTAGAACGAACTCATATACATATATTATACACATTATGCTTTCGGTTTTAGGAATTCGAATGAATCAAAATTTATGTTATGTATGGTTGAATAATATTAGGAATTTATATTATGAGAAGTCCTATATCGTCAGCAAAATTTATTAATTTTTTATTAGTATATAATTAGCATATATTTTATATTTATAATTTAAATAGTTTATATATTTATTTTTTTTATTTTATACCCATATTTATTATATTTTGTACATATATTTTTTTAAATATTGTATTCATGTTATACATATTTTACACTCATATTTTTAGACTTACTATATATAAATATATTGCTAGTTATATTTGTTGATTATAATAAATTAATTTTGCTGATTACAGAGAATTTCTCTTATATGATTGGCCACCTAGAAATTCAATATATTTTTATTTCATGATGCTTGATCTTCGTTTTTTCTGTTGAATATTATTCACTTAAAAGTAAGTCTACTTTACGATCGATTATAAGGTTTAATAGGTCCAAAATGGAAAAGCTGTATGTACTTTAAATTTTGTGTCATCATTTGATTGTTATAATAATTTTATTTTAATTATTTTCACCAGTATAACACTATAATAATGTATTAAATTTGGAGAATATTAGAAAATCAATATAATTGGTTAAAAAATTAAAAAATAATTATTATGATTGACTTAAATATATATTAATCACCTAATATGTATATTAAAAGTAAATTATTTCATTTTAAATAGTTTAATTTGAACATATTTATCTTCACCTATTTTAGTTTGAACCAAAATCTAAAAATCCCTGCTGGTGATGATAATAATAAAGTAAACAATAAAAAAGAATTAAAGAGGATGAATATAACTATTATATATGCAAATTACAATTACAATTACAATATATAAAAAGAAGAAAAATGGATGAATGTAGTGTTTGAGAAAACTGAAAAGCATGAGATAGATAGAATAGAGTGAGGAATCTATGCAATGTGATGATGTGACATGGATAGGGTCCCATGCAATGCAAACACTGCTTGCTTTAATATATGTAGCCAAAGACAAGCAGCTCTCACTACCTCACATGCCTTTATTAGTTGGAATACTCATTCATCATTCATCACAATCCCACCATTTCCATTGCCATTGGGTGGATATCCATGTTCCCTTCTTATATACTCCTTTTTTTTTTTAAATTTAATTTCTTCTTTTTTCAAAATTAAAATTGAATTCATCAAATACTAATAATAATAATAATAATAATATATAAACTTATTGTTGCATTGTCCTCCACATGTTCTTAATTATGCTTGTGGTGTGTTTCAGTTTACTCAAGTCCCATGTGCCATCTTTGCTTGACATATCTTTTTCTAGAGAGCCTTACCCATTTCTTTATTCTTCCATCTCAATTTTTCAAATCTTATGAATTTTGGGATTTTCTTATAACAATCAACAAAGAGATTTATATGCATTGATGGTGATTCGTCAACCACTGGTCCAGTTATGTTTTCTCCATTCTTTTAATTTTTTTAAGCAAAAATTAAAAGAAATTTATATAAATATTTGCTGGTGGCCATGTTTCTCGCTTTCTCAGGACAGATGGCCCATACATCAGAACCGTCCATTGCGGAGGATACTTCCCTGCTTGGATACATATTGAAAATGCCATTTATTTCATCACATATAAAGAAGCTCTCTCACTTTATTAGCCAAAGGAGATATTAGATAATAAAAACAAAAAAATTAAATAAATGTTTTTTTTTCTATACCTGAGATATTTAATAAATACTTATCTTAATATCTCAATTTATTGAAAATTTAAAACTATATTCAGTATGTATTATTGCGTATAATTTTTCTATATATTAAAATTTTAATTAATTAAGTGTACAATTATTTTCTTCTATTGCGTAATAAATTATTTTTTATGAAAAGTATATTATATCAAGCATATAGTTTGATGATCTATTCCAACATAACCACATCTCACAACATATATAGCAATAATAATGTATTGATTTTTATCAAATGATTTCATTTTCTCAGTGTATAAAAAATAAAAATAAAAATAGCCCCTTAATTTTTCTATATATATTTACATTAATTGTAAAAAATAATATATTTTGTTAGTTTTGAAAAACTGAAATGAAGCAAAGCCAAGAGAAAAGATTATGGAAAGAGGAGGATAAGGACTGAAAAAGAAAGGACGGAAATATACCAGGAAACGTCTTTCTTCCCTTTTCATTTTGTTGAACAAGAACATTTTAATTCTAATTGAAAAAAAAAATCAAGTGTTTATTATTTCTTTCTGGGATAATATATTTAATCTTTCTATATGAAAAAGAAAAAGAAAAAGAAAAATCAGGGTAGTCTTGTTCTGTAACTACTACAATAATGTCTATGCATTAACAATATAATGTAGAATATTAAAATTTTTACGTTGTTCATAAAAAATAAAATAGAATCTAGAAAACATCGTATATAAACCAACATGACTTACTTTTTTTAAATTTTAATTTGTTAGTTGATATTTTTAATCCAATATATAATCTATACAAGTTAACACAGTTCTATGACTAATTTTGTAATGTCCAAACTTTTAGTTTTCTAAGATATCTTTAAGTAGATTTGAAGAAAGTCTAACACAGTTAAAGGATAACATTTTTTTTTGGTTGCCAACTCCTTTTATCCTTGTGCCTATATATATAGTGCAAAAGCAGATACAATATTTTGGTCTAGATACTTAATGAAAATTGGTCTATATAAACTTTGGATTCTCTGTTAATATGTAAGTTGAGTTTGGAGGCATGCTTACCCTAACCCTATAGCTACAATGGGAAATAATAGCCAACGTTGATGGTAATAGTGTTAAGGAAGGAATGAAATTAATTATTAATTAATTAATTAATTAAATAAATCTTCCGGTGTGTGAGTATAAGTTGCAAAATGGGGAGTGATGCATGAACCAATAACTAGATATAGTACAAGGGACACTGTCCTTTCTGATTTGTAGTGCCGAAATTTTGATATAAAAAAAGGTAAATAAACTTTTCTTAGCAACAAAAAGAAAGCAAGAAAAGAGAAAAAAAAAATAATATAATATAATATTTGACATGAAATTGACATGCTAACCATTAAAGAATAGATAGATTACCTATTGCTAAGCATAGCATGCATATGCCATGCTTGCATGTTCAACGCCAGACAAGTTTTTTGTTGTGCTATATATATAACTGCGAATCAAACCTTATGTTTTCTCCATGCGCATTATTTGTATTTATTTTTACAAACTACACTATAGAGAAGTTTTACCTACCTTTCATCATGGTGTGCATGCGTACATGTTTTCTTTGATAAGCATTGATCTAAATAGCGTTGGTATCAGTATGATTAGAATAAGAATTTTGCTACTTGTTAGTTCTGAAAACAAATAATTAAATTCAACATATGAATAAATAATGTATGTTGAGATTAGAAACAAAAAGCTGCACCGAACAATTTTCCTCTTAGATACAAGCATGCAACTCTGTTTTTTTTCTTAATTTTTTTTTTTTAAATGGACTGGCTTTCTTCTTTAAGGAAAGAAAGTTTGACATTAAAAAATATAAAGCCTGTTTAAGACTTTAAATGGAATGGGCTTAGGGGCCATTTGTGAATGTTTAGGCGGCGTAAATTGTGGCCTAAAGCATTAACTTTGGTCCCAAAACAATTAAAGCATTAAGGTAAGTAAGATGATAAAAAAGAGGTGAGTACAAACTGAATATGAATATGTTTTCACGTAGATATGATATCTGAAAATTGTTACATGTTTTTAATATCCTTTTTTCTTTTGGCAAACACTAATATAGCTAACACTAATAAATTTCCCAAATTTTCCTTTAAATCACAAAATATAGCTAAGATCATACAGTATGATAATTTTTGTAGAGAAGAATCAAAGATACATATCTTAATTGAGTGAATGAGCAAATTGTTGTTAGAAGTACTACAGCGATTTTTTTTCTTAAGTTAGAATATCCTTTTTCTCTCATAATTGAGGATCAACACATTTTAACCAGCACCATGCATTTGTGTACCAACACTCAAGGCACTGTTATGGTAGTAAAAGTAGAGCGACAAAGACAATGTATTAAATAATCACAAATTTAACCACCCATAATAATATCAATAGAATCTTATAGCAAGTAAATGTATCACTGGATAAATAAACACAAATTTAACAACTCATTTTTTTAGTTATATTTACATGAAAAAAGAATTGCCAGAAAAAGATCAATAAAGCAACAAAGCATATTGTGCTTTTATTGAGCAACTGAGAGAACGCTCAAAAATCAAAATTGATTTCTTATGATGCGGTAATCACTAATTGACTGAACAATAATCATTACAAAAAGAAAGGTATTATTATATGAACCTATAGCTTTTTTCTTCTATTGTGCTATCAGTTATCGTCATTACATAAAATACAGACACCCCACAATGAGAGGTAGTAAAAAGAATGAATTTGAATATGGGTTTCTACTTGTGTGTATTTGAAAGAAACATAAACATAGTCACATACATGGGCACCGCACCAGCTCTTCAAACTTGTGTTCTTCCAGTTTCTGAGGGCGATGTACAAGTAAAAAAATATCACCAGATTTGTTTCACCCCATTGTTAGCCGAAGTGAAATCCTGAAGACTTGAAAGAACTGTTAGATAGATCTGGCAGTTTGAGAGTCGCAATAATGCCGCCTGCTAGAGCACATACCGATGCCAAAACAAAGGCAGGAATGTTGCCTCCGCCAAAGAGGGCATCCCATGGACCAGAACCAAGGGATATGACCATCTAAACAAATCAACAATACGTTAAAGAAGACTTCATAATAATAACAATAACAGTTTTTAGAAAGAGATGATTATGTCACTTCAAAAGAGTTTAACCCAGGAGCAGACTCATAAAAACAAAACTTGAGAATAATAGAATACCTGTGGAACGACGATCGCAAGATTTAGAACTCCTATAGCCAGTCCTGCACGACCAATTGAATGCCATAAAATCATTAACTTATCTTAACGGACCAAAAATTAAGCACATCTTCAACAACATTGAATACCAACCTTGGCCACCACCTGAATCAGCAGTCAACTCTGCTGTGACAGCAAAGGGAACACTATAGGTAATCTGAAAACATGGGAAATCTATCCTGTCACGAACTTTCACAGATGCTAACCGACCAAGGCTATAATAGGTTGACAAGATTGGTATGATACAGAGAAAGGCAAAGTGAAAAAAATTTATACTGCCACCACAGCATTGCTAGTACTTACCGCTAGAGGAAAACCAAGAAGAACAAACACAACCAAGGAAGCAACCTTGATTCCTTCACTTGCTCCAATTGCATGTTGAATACCTCCAGGGTGATCTTGGATGGAAATCAGACTAATTATAGCAGTGCCAGCCATGCAAACAAAGACGATAAAATTGCTAATTGCCCATACTATTCTTGCACCCATCCAGTTACACATTGGCTCAATGAAAAACGAGCTAATTCCCAGGACAATCTATGAAGCCATAAATGCAATGTAAGATTTATCATTACACAGGAAGAAACAGAAAGTTAATTTAAAATAATAAGTCGCTGTCAAATTGTGAGTTCTTACTGAATTCAGCAGCAAACCAAATGCACCTTCTCTAACACCTTGATCATAAAGACCTACTTCAGCAGGGCTCCCTTTTGGATCTCCATGATAAACTTCCCTCCCCATCCAATCCGTATCGAACAGAAAGAAGGGAAACCATGACAACTGCAGGTAAAAAAGGTCAAGGGGTTGAAGGAAACATAAGGATCTCTAGTGCGATGCATATGCCACAAGCCTACTAACATGGACAACCAATTTGGAAATGCACATAATGTATGCATATATACTGCAGTACCTACCCAAGTGAGAGCCATTACAACAAGCACTGAGTGCATTGCAGGTGGCAAATGCCTTAGACTTGTCAATAAGTTTACTAATACTGCTCCAGGTCCATCCATAAAGTTTTCATTATGATCTTCCCCTGCTTGCAAATTCTCATGTTTTAGCTCTACATCTTTCTCAATGTGATCCTCATTTATCTTTCCATTGATGTCATTTGATAAAGGCTTTGATTTTGAGAATTCAAAGCCATTTTGTTGTTCATCCAATAAAGGATCAGAATCTGATAAGCGATGATGCTGAGTTGTAGTAAGTGGAACCTCATCAGCAAAATATAGGGTGACAAGTGTGCATAATGTCAGAAAAACCTGCCAGCATTGCCGATTAGATTCCACTAGTGAAAAGTATCTATACTAAGATTAAGGATTTAATTTTGATACGATGATAGTACAAAAAGTTCTGTATAGTCATCCCTTTATATGATGTCGTATCAACAATCATGTTAGTCCTTTATATCCACTACTTTGAAAGTCTTATATTCTTATATGATCTGAAAATATATAAAAC
>JASCZI010091345.1:11724-29434 GCA_036250425.1 Stylosanthes scabra | reverse complement strand
TCAGGGGCCATCATGTCTCCGTTGCTAGAACAGTGACACATCACTCCGTTTATGTGCCACGTCTGCGCACTCCGTTACCGTTTCTCTCATCTAATTAACAGAAAGGCCATTGTGTCTAACGGTGATATTTGTTAAGGGCCGGGATGAGCATTTTTTTTTATAAAGGGCCGTTTTGATTTTTTGTGTGATTATCAGGGGGCGGCTTGATATTTTACTCTTTTTTAAATATACCCTAGCTACTATGATTCTTGGTATACCGTTAGGTCGTTTATTAATTTACTTTCGTCTACTTTATTTTCCCCTTTAAATATGCTTGGTTATTTCCTAATGCACATGAGTGAAGTGATAGTTCACTAAACCAAAATCTGAAATTATTAGCAACGGTTTTCAAATTTAGTGAACTGAATAGCGACGGATTTAGAAAATTTTGATAGGAGGACAAAGTGTATATAAAATAATAATAATTTTTTGGTTTAATTATTTGATTAGTCTTTATAATTTTATCAATTTTGTAATTAGACTTTTACAGTTAATGAGTTTGTAGTTAAATCATTATATTAGATAAAAATTTATAATTTAGATTCTTGATAGTTGTTATTCTTTAGAAAATACACACTAATTAATCCTAAATAATTTTACTTTTAAAATATTTTATAATTCATCCCCGTCAAACACAAACACAAAATATTTCACACAAAAAAGGGCAAAAAGGACCTAATTATAGGTTTTTATCTAACAACATAGAGACTCAATATAATTACAAACTTTTAAACTATAATTAAAGATCTAATTAAAAATTAGATGAAATTATAACAACTTATCACTAGAGCAATTAAACCTAATTTTTATAATTATATTTTTTATTGTAAAATATAATTAGTCTTCAAATTATTTAACTAACAAATTAGTATATTGAAATATAGTGATTTAAATAATAACATCTATACATCTTAGAATTCTATTATTCTAAGCTTCGTATTATTTAAAAAATTGATTAAACTTTTCATTTTCTATACAATTAAATCTCTCTCTTTATTTATTTATATATATATATATATATATATATATATATATATATATGAAGCAAACATTGTATAATATTCATAGCTGAGAAAATTCTTTTAGTAATGCAGTTGCTATTCACAAAATTAGAGTGAAATTCAAAAGAAAAAATACCAATGAATAAATAATATTTTTCAAGTCTCAACCGATTTCTAATAAAAAACACCAATCTTATTTTCAACAATTTTTTTTATAATCGCTACTAAACCTGATTTTGTAGCGATTATGATGAGTTGTTGCTAAATCGGCATTTTCAACCGTTGCTAAATTATAGTTGGATTTAAATTCAAAGCATGTATTTTCCTTCAACATGTTGATTTTTTGTCTATAAAAAAGCCGCCCATATATATCAGAAGTGGTGAATTAACTCCTTTATTTTTATGAGGAGGAATTAGTTCCTATAATATTTAGAGAGAAGGAATAATTTTTTTTATATAAAGAGATAATTATAGCTTTAGATTATTTTAACATTTATTTCTTTTTTGTAAACATATTTTTTAATTGCCTATTATATTTAAATTTATTATTATAAACCACCAATTCACAATTAATAAGTCCTCTCTAATTTTTAGATTAATTACTTTATCATTAGATGAAAAATATATGATTTTCTCTCTATGTTTTACTCTACCATTTACTCTCTCTGAATCTAGATTGACCTAATCTTTTCGAACTCATGCGATAGTTTCTTCCAATCGCGCAACCCATTCAATTCTCATCATTTTTGCCTGCAATGATCCGAAAACATTCTCATTCTCTCCATGTTTTGCTCTCATCCATGGACTTCGATAGATGTCTTCTCCAAATATGTAATTTTATTTTTATTTTATAGTTTATAAATCAAATGAGACGCAAAATTTTCAATCTTAATATCTTTGTGTGTATTGTAATTTTGTTACCAAATAAAAATGAGATTTTGGTTTGTGGGGTTGATGGACAATGGTTCAGATCTTGCACGCAAAAATGATGTCAAATGATTGGTATCAATTCAAATTCCTTGTCATAAATACCTCCCAAGGTAGGGTTCAAATTTAGATTTATATTATTTGCACACTAAAATCAGCTATTAAAATTAACTAATAATGTATAATACATAATAAAATATAAAATACAAAATACACATTGAAAATGATAAAACTACACATACATTTCTATATAAAAAATTAATTGATTTTGATGGCTGATTTTAATGTACAAATAAAATTTTTGTTGAATTATTTATATGTAGTTATTTTTTTTAGTCAAAATAATCTAAGGATATAATTATTTCTTTATATATAAAGATTTAGTTATTCTTCCTAAATATTATAATAATTAATTTTTTTAATAATTTTAGTACTAAGAGGTTCTTTTTAATAATTAAATTCCTTAACAATCTTTTCGAGTAATTTTTCCAAGATAAAATGTAGCACAAATCACTAGCTATTACTAATTACTTTGTTAGGAACCAAAAAATAGTATTAAAATTTTATGCATCTATGAATGGAGAGACAAGCTTACACCATGTGAAGGAGTTTCGTGCTTATTTATTTTTATTTGATTTGAAGTATTTTTTATTTTTTTAAATTTTGTTTCTGGAAAAATAGTAAAAACAATTAAAGAATTAACTAATATCATTGAATATTTCAATCAGAAAAAAATATGATTGGATATTGATGCATGTATGAAAAATAGTAGTAACAAAGCACGAAAAATATTGTTAAGATCATGTGGAATGGTTTGAAAGTTGCGAATATAAGTAAACTCGTAAAGTCAAGCTAGACTTGATTCGCGACTTAACTTATAAACTTGCATGAGCTTACCTATTATATAAAAATAAAAATATATCATAAATAATTTTAAATTTAGGCATTCAAAAATTAAAATTTTTAATTTTAAAGAATATAATAAGTTAAATTAGTGGTATATATTTATGATTTCAATAATAATTATCAATTATGCAATAAGTACAATAAGATATAACATACAAGACACAAATTGAGTGTAAAGAGAAGTGAGTGTGAGTAAGTCAATAATTTTGTAACTCTAATTCTTAAGAGAATGTTTTGTTTTTTTGGCAACATGACGCTGTTTTGGGCAAAATTGGGTTAAATTTCAAACTCATTAACTCGCTTATAAACTTATGAGTTTGAGCATGTTTATGCAAATTTACCCGAGTTTACACGAGTTCAACCGAATTTATTAGGATGCGAGTTTAGTGTCGAGTTGCCTCGATTCCACTACCTAAACTCATATGAGTTAACGCTAGATTTTAACACGCATGGCACGTATTTGGAAAATTAAATTCTTATTGTTCATATAAATTCATTTTTGTACTATTGCAAAGTACTGAAGATGACATCTGAACAACTAGCTAGTACCGAAACATCTTGCAGCGAGTAAAATAGTAGTAAAATTTAGCTTAATTATTTAGTATCATAAAAATCTTATGAAATAAAAATTAGTAAATTGAATTATAGTGCAAACTCTCAAATAATCTCGTTGATCAATTGCGCGGTGCTAGTATGTATTGATCATTGATTAATTTATTTTTTAACTTCAGGAATGCAATAATTTATTGATATGATTCATAGATATTTGTGTGAGGGAGGATACAACTTTAGCCGCTTAAGAAATAATTCACAAAAAGACAAATCAGAGCAACTGCAGTAGTAGAAATTTCGTTATGGAAGTAATTATAGTCTTTGATTATTTTATCTTATTTTAGTGTATTCTTTTAGTGAGTTTAACTCAATATTTATTGATTATTTGGATGTTTTTTATACAGATTTATAAAATGAATTATTTATTATTAATATTTATTTTTTAATTTTGTCACGATTATCATAAGAATTGATGATGAAATTTTCTGCCAGTAATAATTTAGGCATTTAGTTTTTTTTTTTCAAATGGCGGAATTAGTGGTGGAAAATCCGCCAGTAACACTGATCTCAAATTTGCTAATGGTGAATTCGTTACCGATGAATTATTTCCCTAGTAATTAAGGGTGAATTTTCAAAATCCGTCGGACAGAAAAAATTTGTAGGTGAAAGTAGCAAAAATGAAAAAAAAATCTATTGGTAAATTTTTCGATAATGGGCGCATTTTTATAGTGACTTTTTCATTTAGACGGATTATTGAAAATTTAATATTGTTATATCAACATAATTTTATATGTACGTAGTGCTTAAAGTTTGGTTAAATAATTTTATTTAAGTGCATGATTTTTAAAAATTTACTAGCTAGTTAAGTTAAATATGATTATTGATTATAATTAACTGTACACAACATATATACAATTAAATATTTTGGATTATATATTTTTTCAATAATGCTACGAAATACCTATACATCAAAATCAAGTTAAATTTTTTACTGACGTAAAAATTTACAAAATTTATTACCATGAAATTTACAACTACATCCTTTTTATTATATTGATTCAGAACAAGGGAATGACCCCCCTCCCCCAATAATTAAAGGCAATGTCCAATTATTTGTACCAAAAACCAAAAGTTTTTTTTTTTTTTTGAAATAAAATAATTAAATTCTTTAATTCTCAAAAACAAGGAATCTCACTTTATATACGGAAATCAAAATTTTTTTGGGTTTAAACGTAGATCGGCGTGGGCCTATTCGATCTGTGTGCAGAACAGCGCAGTCTTGTCCGATCTGTATGCGTATGGGCCAGATCAGCCTTATTGAAAAACGATGGCTGGTGTCATTTTCGAATTAGTCTGACGTCATCTTTCTGACGTAATCTATATCTGTATAAAACAATATTTTATCAACTTACGAAAGAACATTAAAAAAAATAACATTACTATTAAAAAAATTAAACATGCTCATTTTTAATATCATGAAAATAACGCAAATTATCAAGTTATATGCCTAATAAATAGATTTATCTTTATTATTTTGCATTAAAAAAGGAAATAGGATAAATATATTAGTAGCATATCTTTTTAAGATAAAAGTGTCATCATTTTCCATCGGATATTTATAATAAATTTTTTTAACTCGTTTGGTTTGTTGTTTGTTGACAATGTCCAAAATAATTTTTTTCAAAGTCATTAAGCGTTGCACTTCGAATGAAAGGTGTGTGAATATCGGATTCGCGGAGCTAAATATAACAAAACCATTATGATCTGTTAATAATTCCCTATTGAAATGAATTGAACACAAAATAACTTCTTCAACCATGCTATAATTAAAAAAAATAACTACATGAACTGACTTAATTTAAAAAGAGAACATCATAAGAGAAGAGAAGATATGAGAAGAGGATACAAGGATGGTGCACATTGTTTCTATATGAAAATTGTATTTATAAAGTAGCTTGATTCTTTAGACCGTTGCAGCTTGTAGCCAGATCGAAGTAGGCTTGGGTGAACAGAAGCAGATCGGACAGAGTATTACTATTAGATTGAAAAAGAGTATATTTATCTGGTCCAGATTGGATAGACTCACGTTGATCTAGTACAAAAAAATTTAGATCAGTTAGAGTTACACCAATCTACGACCAAACTCCAAATAATAGTTGATTTTAGTAAATAAAGTTTGGTTTATTTTTTTTGAAAATAATGAATATTATTAATTTATATAAGGAAAAAATCCAAACCAAAGTATATAATAAAGTGAGAAAGGAGATGACGATGCTAAATTAAGGAAAAATTAAAAAATACACATTGATTTTTACGTAATGAATTGGAATACATATGAATTTTTAATGAGTAAAGTGTACATATAAATTATAGTTGCTATCAAACACATTTATCCTTTATCACCAAAAAACACATTTATCCTTTCGTCATTCAATCTTGTTTCCTTTAATAAAGCTTGACATTTGTAACGAATAACGATTTATGTCAGAGCAGCATTAATCCAGAGTGAAAGATACAATTTACCTATATGAAATATATATATATATATATATATACACAAAATAGTAAATGAAAAAAAAAATTAAAAAAAGTATTGAAAATCAATTTTGATTTAGTTTTAAGGATTTATGATTTAGTATTTAAAATTTAAGGTAAATAAAATAATTTAAAAAATTAGGTTAACCATTAGCGAAAATTAAATTAATTACTTAACTCTTTGATTAATAGGGTAGCAATGCAACCGGAATTTGTTGGCCAAAACTCCAATACAACCTTTGATTTTCCTCGCAAGTACCTATTAGTTTATTTTATTAGTTTTGTGAACCGCTTCAAAATACTTCACTATAAAAAATTTCTGTATACTCTTAAAATTAATCCTACCGAATGCAACTATTAGTTATACCAAATAAAGATCCTATATTGATAGCGTAGATATTAATTATTAGATCATGTGATTGAATAACTAGAGGTGTAGAATAAATTAATTATAAACTCATTGGCTCCCAATAATTTTTCATCATCATTAAACTGATTCCAGAATGCAAATTAAACTGATTGAATTTACAATTTAGTGGTTGGTTGTTTCATCACGCCTGAAAGCCTATTTTGCCGCAGAGTTATTTTTTACAGCAATTCAACTGTCACAATAGCTTCCAATTTTAATTTACATCAGTGGTGGTTATAAATCACCAAATAGTTAAACCACCGAGGGTGTTATAGTATTCTTTTCAATATATTTAGGTAAAGACTTAATTATCAATTTGGTTCCGAAGGGTTTTTTATTTAAATGATTCTTAAAGTTTATTCTAATTATATTTAGTCCCTACAGTTTATAAATGTACCCCACTTTAGTCTATGAGACGCACAAGTTTTGTTGCTTATACGACAATGTCATGTTGATATAGATAGATAACTGTCACAATAAATATCTAAAACGATATTATTTATATTGACACTCAAATTGAGTCGAAACGATATTGTTAGAAAGGAGTATTTTAAATTATGAGTTAAGCGAAAAATTTTCACTAAATAACCAGAAACAACATTGTGTAACCCCAATTTGAGCGTCAATTATTAAACAACATTTTTTATATCTAATGTGGTAGTCATCTATCTATATCAACATATCATTAATATATGAGTGTTAAAGTTGTCTCAGAGACTAAAATATAAGGTACAATTTTAAATTTGGAAAACCAAATAGAGTTAAAATAAAATTTAAATCATTTTAGGAGGAATCACTGAGAGTCTCTGAAAGGATGGTGAAGTTTCTACACTAGAGAGTTATGCTAGAGTTTACTATATATAAATAATTTAGTTATGCAGCTTAGTACGTATTTGGAGTGTGATTGTTGAGTTTATGGTTACCAAATCTTCTTTTATTTGTTTGTTTTGCTAATTTTCTTTAGTGTATATATTTTGCTTGTACTTTATTATTTTTGTGGGTTGAGAGTTTTAACTAACTATTGAAAAAAAAATAGCTACAATACTAACTGAGAGTAGTTTTATATTCGTGACTAATTGAATAATAATAAATACAAATTAAAATCTATCTCAAATTGAACAAAATAACTTAAATTTTGAAATAGGCTAAGGTATGTTTTTTCTCTCAACGTTTGAAAAAAGTTTTAAAAATACATATAACAGTTTAATTTAATTCAATGTTACTCTTGACGTTTTAGAATAGTTTCAAATTTACCCATATTGTTAATTTTTTTATAATTAATATATGATCAAGATTTATTTTTCAATTTTATCTTTCTTTATATGTCATCACCACCACTAATACCTACCAAATATGAAGATTTGATGAGCTTTTGTAGAAGGTCTTGGTGATAACATCAGTGTCGACATGGAGGAGAGGAAGAGAAAATGATGGTGGTGAGCGTTGATGGTAGGAAGTGTGTTTGAAAAAATAATTTGAAGAAAAAAAATGAATTCATGATAATGATGATAAAGATGGATAGTATTTTGAAGGTGAATTTGTCATGTACCTCTAACATTAGAAAGAAGAGATTGATCTATAATATGGAGGTATAGTTATTTTATTTTTTGAATTTATGTATGGTAAAAGTTAAGCAAGTTACATATATGGAAAGCCTTATCTACTCATTGTCCTCCAAAGAGGAAATTAAGAGTACATCATCGCATGTGCCACACCACAATAATACAGAGGGTGAGAAGAGTTAGTAGAATCATTTATCCTGTCTCTGATCTTTTCCTTTATGATGATGATAAAAACAAAAATAAAGAATTGATAAATAAGTTTAGAATTGTGATGGACATCAACAAATTATTGCTAGACTTGGGTCCTGGCTAAGATATGTACAGAGAAATTAGAACCATAGGAACATGTATATGACATCGATGAACCCACGTGTATCTACATATTCTAGCTAGAGATATATTTGCCTAACATATTTAAGCTTATCCTTTTTATCTTGTGATGAACTTTTATTATTTTATTATATATTAATTGCTTATGTAACTGAATTTCAAAGTGTGTTCTATGCCAGGACAATTAATAATATTACTTAGGTCATTGAATTTAAGAGTTGGAAAATTCATATATTTACAGTTTTGGTAAAAAAAAAAAAAAATTATTGGTCATGAAGTATTTTTTATTTTTAATATCGGATAGAACTCTTATCCTCGAGTTCCAACTATTTCTAGGAAAACTTCAGAGGAACCAATTACTAAACGGTTCATGTAAGTGGAGAACAGATTCTTAGGTGCGTGTGGAGTGGACAATTCTCTTGGAGCTCTTGGTGTCAATAATTGCAAATGGCAAGATCACACCATGACGGTGACATAGAAATAATTGGATCTATGACTGTGTTTGGTGAATCAAGTTTTGTTTGTAATTTGATGTATTTGTAGTTTTATTTGTGTATAAGCTTTGGTTCAGGCTAATCCACTTCTATTTCTTGATGGCTATTGTGACGTAGTAATAAGTGTATGAAGTTGGATATTTATTCCCTTAGAAAGTTAGTTACAAATTCTGCATTTTCATTGGCTAATTAAGTGTAATTGATGTATATAAATAGCAGGTAGTTACATAGTTTAGATAGGTTCTATAATTATGTTTTTGTGCAATAGCGAAGTTACTCTTCCGTTCCAAAATTCTCTCATTTCTTCATTATTCATAGCTTAAAGTTTACTCAGATTACGTTTTCTACAATCACGTTTTCTACAATTATATAGAAAGAGATTAGGACTAGAATTAGACTTTCTCTTCCAATTGAATTGAAATTTTTAAACGATCTAAAAAATGTAATATTTTTTATTTTATTTATGTTAATATCTTGAACTTGTAGCAATTCAAGACTATACAACTACTTGGAAAATTGGAAGCACGATCAGTTGGGTATGATCCCAATAAATTCTAGGTAATCAAATATTAGGATAAAGTATATTTTTTTCAAAAAAAAATTATTTTTACATCAAATACACTCTTGAGAGTTATTTTTACAAGAAATATAATACCAATTTAACAATAATTTCATAAAGGTAAACTTCCACACAAATAAGTCAAATACAAAGTTTTGCCATTGATTTCTAATTGTCAATCATTATTGTTAGATTGGTCCTAAAATTTTTGAAAATTTATAAGTATCAAGAGTATATTTGATGTAAGTCGAAAACATTTATAACAACATTGAAATAAAATAAAATTTATGAATATTTTAAAATCCTTTAACAAATGTTAATGACAAAACATATAGTCATATACTTTACCCATAACATTATTTTCCAAAATCATTTTATTTAACCTAACATTCATGATTTTGATATTTCATACCTATAACACCATGATGGTATGTTTATTGTATCTAATACTAATCAATTACTCTTGCGGTAATTAAGAAACGTAAAATACGGAAACCTAATTCATAAATACAAAATAAGGTAAATTTTAAATATTTTGGACTAATTTTCTATTATTTACCAAATATTATTCAAAATTTCAAAGGTGCATTTTTAAGTGACGTAGTAGATTATTTATCTTGGGGTTAATGCCTTGTGTTATCTTAATTACAAGAATGAAATAATTACTCAGAAGTCAAAACTATATTAGCAGCCCAAATTGCAAACATTACGGGAAATAATCAGAATGCAACAATAGCGACTGCAAAAATTTCGTTTAAGTAGAAATTTCCAGCAACGAAAGGCTAAAAATAATTATTATTTGTGCTATACTATTATTTATAACATATAATAAGTCAATTCAAGTTCCACCACCAAATGCTAATAAGGCGTAACTTAAATGGCATTTGTCTTCCTCGTCTAATAGAGTTTTCGAATTCGAGTCTCTCTCCTAACTTATTTTTGGTTAAAAAAAGTTCCACCACTAAATATTATGCAGAAAAAACAATAATTTTTTTTAAAAAAATCAAAAGTTGTGGCTTATCTCTAAAAATAATTTCCATCCCTAAACCAATAATACGATGGATTCAATTATGCGGGAAGCTAATCTTGTTTCTTAATTTATTCATTACTGTGTGGAAAGTTAAAATTATTTTATTAATAAATAAAATAAATTAAGTATTTATGAATATTGGCCCGGTTTTAGAAATTTACCAAAATGCACCTTATTTCTTATCCTGGGTTCTGCAAGTCCTGCCCGAGATGCCTTTTTCACGTATCATGAAAAACAAATGACATGACAAACCCTAGCATAAAACACATCTCGGACTTGCAGGGTCCGGGATAAGTGTAACGACCCAACTTTCGGTATGTCACAACTATACCTTCCATCGGATTGTCACAATTGATCGGCCCTAGATAAACTAGATTCGCGAATGATATTAATACATACAAGCCTGTCGAGAACCTTCCCATCGTTGTACTTCGTTCGTAACCGTTCGTTTTAACGTTTCATATTCATAACTCAAGATATATTAGAAGCAATAAATGAATCTCATAAGCAAAACAAGTACGCTCATTCATAAAATCATCGTAAGACATTATAGAGGTTCAATAAACACAAGCAAAGGAGTTAAACTCCATATCATACAAAATAATAATAGTAATATCATAGACTTGGTACATGGACTCTTAATATAACCTAGCCTAACCTCGGCAAAGGTTTCCTAATCTAGGACGCGGGCCTAAGAAACAGAAAGAAAGTCCTAAGCCTCATGTCATGCTAACAACTAATGAGGCACACTACTGACTCGGAGCATGAGGAGAAGACCATGTTCCGGATAAGTTGCCTGAAGGCTAGCACCACTTGATGGATATCCGGACAACGGGTTGGATCCATGTGACTCGATCGTCGGACAGCTACTAGAAGATGAGTAGACCGGCTTCGTGTCTCCTACGAGGAACCTGAGAAAATCCGACTCAACACTCGTATCCATCGGCTGTGACTCTTCGGGATCCTCCTTGGGATCTTCCTCGGGGTCTTCCTCTTTCTGTTCCTCCACTACTTCCTTTCCTTTAGATCCCACAGACTTCGCACCATCTAGTTTGTGAGTTTCTTCAACCTTTTTCTCATCACCTTCGCACATCCATCCTTCGGAAAACACTATGAAATCGAAACCAAGAAAAGGTAATGACCATTTGCGGGCGGCTTTCCAATCGTGAAGGGGATGAGTCCGTAGAGACAATCCTAATGACACAGAGTCTTTCATAGGTAACGGCTGCGAGTTCAATGGACTCAGTCCAGTTCGTGGTGCTTGCGGCTGCATCGCATTCGATGAAGGAGTAGAGCTCAGGGTACCAAATGAACAATCTCCTCCAAGCATGACGATCGGGAACTCGTACGGTCTATCGGGGTCAAATCTACCATTATGCACCGAATGGGTAAACTTCTCGTCCTTGAAGTGGTATCTATGAATCTTGATCGTTCCTAACTCCTCGGTCGGTTCAACATTAATATCATTGTACTCTTTGAGAGCCTCATACTCATAGAAGAAGACAACTTCACTTATCATCTACGTAAGGGTAAACGAAAGGGGGTGACAACCTATCGTTCTCAGCACTTAAGCATAAACGTTATAAAAGGGCCACTAATCTATCTTAGAGGCTATCGTCACGCAGGATATCATGTAGCCAGTTATAACATCTTGGTATATCCTATCTCAGCACTTATTCACATCATATCTTTATCATTGATGCTCGAAATCCTTTCGGAGTTTCGGACTACACCGGCAAGTGCATCGGATCTCAAGTAATAAAGAATGAGTAGAGTATCATTCCCACGAGGATTAACGAACTAATCAATATTGATCAACTTGTTCTTTAATTAGATAGATTCAATAATGAGAGAATTGGTGAATATTTTGCAGTAAACATAATTTAAAATCAATGAACAATAACAACCAGAAATCACGTGTAACAAGCAGCAAAGTAGCAAATAGGATTTGTAAACAATGATGGAGAAAGAGCTAAGGACTTGGAGATATTCAACCCTAAGATAATTAATTAAAAATCTATTTTCTTCTTTAGCAAGCCATGATCAATTCACAATGAATCCTAATTAACTAAACTCTGATCTCTCAGCAATCTAGTTTCTCTGAAACTAATTAATTATCAATCTCTTGACTAATTAAACAAGAACATAGGTGAAGCAAAATCTTGATTCAAATTTGCAATATTCAAGAGTGGTTTTAGATTGAATTATGTAAAACCCCGCTTAATTGTACTTGTCGTTAGTGACAGAAACCTTGAACTATCTAATTAGTAAGTGTTTTATTTGATGCTTGGACATCTCAAGGGGACGTAATTACCCTTGTTATATATGAAAAGTAGTTTGTTTGTAAAGATTTCCTGTTTTGATGCTTAGTTGCTTTTGACGATAAACTGCTTTTTAGCGGCGGTTTAACCGATTTATCGGTATTGGATTAAAACAGAAGAACTCCAGAGGAGTACCTCCATTTGGGAATGTTATGATTCCCTAACCAATTTTAGAATATTAAGTTTTCGGTTAGTAAGATTTTTTGGACGAATTTCGTTCGTTTGTGATAACGCGCGTTTTCGCCGCTAAACCGACCGTTCGTAATTTCAGTAGAACGAAAAAAAATAATAATAGTACGAAGGTTGATATCGGAGAGACGAGTTTCCAGTAGTATATTAGTAGAGCCTAATTCTCCAAACCGAGTTTTAAAAATGAAACGATAAGATTTCACCGAAATTGCTAAACCGGTTATGTTATCGTTGTTCTTTCGGTAATTATAGCCTTTCTTATACCTTTCCCACATATCTTATGGTTGCATGATTTCTTTCCAAGCTAAGACTATACCTCACTCTTTCACATCATCCTTTTCTTACACTTTAATTTACCTATTATATTTATTTTATCCAGTTTCTATACCAAAAGTAAACCACCAAAATTACCATTTACCTATTATAATAAAAAAGTGAGAAATTAACTCTTCTCTCTTGTTTGCTTCAGCCGAAGCACTCTTTTTTTTCCATTCATTTATTTTAATTTTATACATATCAACATGACTAGCCACACTTCCTCATTTTTCTATCTTACATTCACACTCCAAAAATCACCAACAAAAACCACTTCCCAATTCTCTCTCACCCACCGAAGATCCCATCTCCTCTCTCCACATCCCATCATTCAAACTCTCACTCTTCATTAACACCAAAACCCTTCTCTTTCTTATTCAAACAAAGATCAAACAATATCTTTTTCATGAGTTTATTCATGAACACCAAGAACAAACCATGAACACCAAGAACGCTAATTTCTAAAATACCATAACCACCACCACCGAAGCCTCACCACCACCATTTACCACCTCCTCTTCATCATCATCAACCCTAGATCATCATCAAAGACCCCATTATCTCCTTCCTTCAACCACCGAGACACCAACATCATCATCATCATTTCGGTGATCACCATCTTCATCACCATCATCGAGTTTTCTTTCATCAAGCTTCAAGCTTTCCTCTTCATCACTTGATCAAAGCCACCATCACCCTCTTGTCTTCATTATCTTCTTGGTTTTGAAGAGGTAAATACCATCCTTGCATGTAGCCTATTCTAAGATCTAAGCTCATGATCCTCACCTTGCCTTGTTTTATTTTTAGTTTCCTTGAAGAAAATCCTAGGTTGGCCAAAGCTTGAGAGGATTTTTGGTGTTCTTATTGTGTTTTCAAAAGTGATTTTTAAGAGGTAAGGGGGTTAGGGTTTTAAGAGAAAAGTGGTAAGAGTTTCTAACATGAACAAGGAATTAAAATGTGCAAAGTTGGTAACTTATGCTAAAACGACTTCTTGTTGAATAAAGTTGAGAAATTGATGCTTGCATGTTGAGTTTGATGTGTGATTTTGATGAATGAGTGCTGGGAATTATTGTATACGATGATATATATGTATGTTTGGATTTTTTATGTTCTATATGCAAGCTTGGCCAAATCGGTCTTAAGGAATAATCATGAAATAATTGTTTCGATGATCATTGAAGTTTGTTAGAGACTTGATGATGATGAGGCCTTAGAGATCAACTTGGATTTGGAGGAGTTTTAAGTTTAAAGATGCTTTGAAAAATATTTATGATGTTAAAGTATTTTGATATTTTAATTTTAGTAAAAATGATATGTTTTACTGCACAAGGGTATTTCGGTATTTTTGTTAAGTTTATGAAACTCCGAGTTTCAAGGTCTTAAAAATATAAGGGATTAAAGGTGAATTTAATTTGAAGTGAAGAAAGTAAGGTTTAAAGTGACAAAGTGATTTCTTATGATTTATACGTAAAAAGGGAAAAATGGGTATTTATAAAATTATTTTCTTAAAACTGTTTTTATGGTGAGTTAATATGTGTATTTTAAGTATGAGATTCTGTTTTAGTGCTTAAATTATTAAGGGTCTAAGTTATTTTGAAATTTCATTTAAATTGAGCGATTTCGAAAACGTAGTGTTAAAGAAAGGGTAAAATATTCATTTCGAAAATATCCTTTTTCAAAACTGTTTTTACTGGAGATAGATATAGGTGTTAGGGTTTAGGGTAAAATATCCTTTTTGAATAATTATTACACTACAAGAAAGTTCCGGAATAGCGACCCATTTTAGCAACCAAAAAAATCGGTTGCTGTTAGCGACCGATTTTGCAACCAATGAGCATTGCCTATAAAACAAATATTTTGGTCACTAAACCGGTCGCTATTTAACGACCGATTTAGCGACTAATACAAAAGTCATCATTGTTGGTCGCTAGCGACCGATTTAGCGACCAACCCAAAAACATAGGCTTTGGGGTCTTTGTAAACGAAACTGGTTTGGGTAAAAAATGTTTTAAAATGAAAAAGATATGCATTTTTTGGTGAAATATGATAAATTAGGCTTTAACACAAAGTCATGAAGGGAAAAGGAGTAATTTCGAAAATATAGTTTCAAATTCTGTTTTTGTAAATCTGATAATTTGATATTATAATAGTAATAAACCTGATGTGGATCTTTTATAATTATAAAGTATTAGTATGCATATAAAAATATTATTTGGGGCCTATTTATAAATAAGTAAAATGGATAAAGATTTTATAAGTAATTTCCATATTTATTAATTAGAGTATTTTCTATGTTATTCAAATTAAAACAAATTTTATAAGAGGCTTATGTGGCTATTGGAGGTTTTTGTATAGATGTGTAAGTCAAGAAAGAAAGACTCCCAAGTCTAAGTTGGTATAAATAAGATAGTCGAACCGATTCAGTCTGGTTTAGCCGGTATGGGACGACTCGATCAGACTTCATTCCTTGGGAACAGATTTGGTCTAGGACTGGACTTGTTCTCTTGTAATGAATTGGTTTAGTTAGGGCGAGTGTCGGTTCTATTGGACTCGGCTTTAATTACACCGGTTAGTTGACTAAGTATGAGTGGTACGGTGTATCTGATCCTCATTCATATTTCGTTTTCGGGCCAAAATGGTTCTTTGAACCGGATGCTATGTTGGGGTTGGGGGTAAGGAGGTGAATTGAAGTGTCATATTACAAAGGGGTAGCTCCCCTATACCCGATCATCCGTGACCTACGAGCGATGCGACTTTCTCACGATAGCTTCGGAAACGGACGCTAAGGTGATGGGATCCTCACCAACTCTTAAAGATCTGCAAAGGGAGTGCAGAAAGTACCCAAAAGGGCGGTACGGTTCGCTTCGGTGTTGCCACGACGTTCGCTCGTAGGGAATCATACTCGGACTCATTCCGAGTAGTCGTCGGGTTGTGGGAAGACAACCGACGCGTGAGCTCACGTCCTGCGCTAGGAACCTTCGGCATGCATCATACATTGATTGTGCATTTGATTGTGTGAGCTTAGTTAAATCTTGGTTGCTTGTTGTTTGTTTTCTTTCTTTTTTGTTATTTATTTGTTTCTTTTGTTTTTATTTTGCTTTTGGTACTTGATATATACAAACTGCTTCCTTACTTGACGTAAGCCTTAGAATAGATTAGTTGACCCTTAGGAGTCGACTGAGAATGATAGGTTCTCACCCCCTGTTTGGTTTATTTTGACCCACACGTAGATGGGAAGCAGAGTCATATACTACGAGATCGAGAAGTGAGAGAAGTACGAGGACTCTGATGAGAGAGCAGACTCGGACTTGGTTATAATGAAGACGCGAAGGTACCACTTCGATGGTGAGCCTTTTATCCATCCGCTTTACAGTGTTCGGTTTTACCCGGATCGTCCGTACGAGCTTCCAATTCAGTTTCTTTTGGCTCTTAGACGCCGAGATGCTCCGAAGGAGGGAGATCCCTCTCCGCAAGGATCAGGTCCATCAAGAAGAGCAAGCCCGACACCACAGTACTCTCCCCTTAGTCCCGTGAGTCGACTCGGATCGCCACCGTCACTTTCTAAAATGCTTCCCCTACTCAAGATCTAGAAGGGGCGAGACCACTCAGGAGTTGGGAACTCATTCCGCCATCCGAGGGATAGATGTACGAAGGTGATGAAGTTGAGGATAAGAAAGTAAGTGAGGACATCCCTTGCGGGGTTGATGATGTTAAGAAAATTGAGGAGGAGGAGGAGGAGGAGGAGGAGTGACGCGGATTTTACAATCCTAAACTTGGCAAGTATACCAAATCGTATCAAGTAATACCATGATGAGTGAGTATCGTTCCCACGAGGATTGATGGATTAAACAATAATAGTTAATTAACCCTTTTGATTAGACCAAATCACTAAAACAGGGAAGTTGGAATCCAATTAAACAAATCAATGAATGATTGCAAATTAGTAACGTAAGCCTTGAAGTAAGTTTTAAGAAAACAGTGATGAAGTGAGTCAAGGACTTGGAGATGTTTTACCCTAAGTCATTAATTCTTGAATTCAGTTTCTTCTTTAACAAGTATGATCAATTCACAACGAATCCTATTTAATTAAACCCTAATCTCTTAGTGATTTAATTTCTCTAAACCTAACCAATTATCAATCTCTTGACTAATCAATTAAGAAAAGAGGTGAAGCATAGATTTTGATTCAATTCTTATTAAAACTCAAAAGTGATCCTAGGTCAAGTTATATGTCACGTACTCAAGCTAGTTCTAAACCAATTGAGAATTAATAGAATAAGATGTTGCACATTTATCAAATTCCTATCTCTAGTTCAATTGATAAATCATGAGAAACAAGTTTCCAACCTTAGTTATGATTACTTAAATCCTCTCAAACCAAATAATCAAAACCACAAAGAAGAAGTTTACCTCTCAGTAATCCTAATTCCGAATGAAGAACAGAAAACTTGAATCTTGAATCGTGATCAATAACTTGAAATTGAAGAAAACCAAAAACTTGAATTAATAAGCTATGCCGGGATGAACAGAGCTCCTCATCT
>JASCZI010091344.1:2566-29469 GCA_036250425.1 Stylosanthes scabra | reverse complement strand
ATATATATATATATATATATATATATATATATATATATATATATATATATATATATTTGTAAAATATGTATTCTATTTTTACCGTATAATATAAAACATATTTTATTATTTTAATAATTATTTTTTATATTATATAAAGAACTACACATCACTAGTTTAGTAATTTAGCAGTTATTTATAATTCTCTTTAAAAAAAATTTATCTATCACTTTTCTTAAGAAAAAAATAATTTCTATAATTAAAAATCAAATATAATAAAAAAAATTATTTCTTTAAATAACACAATTGTTACAATTAAAACATATTTTATATTAACAAAATTATTAATTTATAGATAATTTTTTATTATAATTAATTATTAAAGAGATGAATTATTAAAAGAATAAATAAAATTGAGGCATTTTGGTAAGTCAATATTAATGATGTATTATTAGTAATGTAAATGTGTGTAATTAGTTTCATCATTAAAAAAATTGAAGCAATACAAAGCATCCACAACAGAGAAATGGCTTACCCATGGGTAGCGTTGGGGTTTCTTGTGTACATATGAGTGGTTGTAAATTGTAATCTAAACCGGTGAGGAAGTGGTAAGCGTGGGGAAGAGAAATTGTGACATTAATGTGCATTCAAAACGGCAATTTGAAGCCTGGAAAGCCGGTGCTAATTACTATGTGTTCTAATGGAGAGAATTAGGGAGTTATTTAAGAATGGATAATGCTTATTTAACAGGGGAGCAATATTCCCCGAAAATTAGAATCAGTTATATAGAGTTGGGTTGTTCGCGGCGTAGCAGGCGAAAGGGATGCCATGTTGGAGATTCATGTGAGAACAGCCATGATGTGAATTATGGAATTGGTTCAATTGAAACTCATTTGAAAGGGAATTAGGATTACAATTCAGGCACATGCTCTGTTCAACCGTGCACATGTCACTCGTCAGCCGCCATGCCCGTCGAATCCATTCTACCACAAACCCTTCAACCGCAGCTGCAACATACATGGCACAATATCATTAGCACCACTATGCCCTGAGAAATTAGATTTTTGATATATTTCCAACCCCCCCTTGATACGAGACGAAAAGCCAATGATTCAGAAGCTGGTCTCGGATCGCCGCTTTCCGCCCTAGATTGCTCCCCACACCCCACCGAAATAGCCCCACACCACACTATACCCAAAACCATCCTCCCCCCTTCGCAGTGATCCTCCGCCCCCCTTCGCAGTGTCTTCGACGACCGAACTCCATTTAACGAAAACGAGGCCCAAAACGCCTCAGCTCACCACTTCCTCGCGCTATAATCTGAAGTCGATTCTACTCGCCAACTTCGAGCTGCAAAACTTTGACATGGGACAATTTCATATTTTCTCGCTCCACAACAAGACAAAACATTCACCTGCAAAAGATTCTCTAAACGAATACGGTATGGCTCACTTTTTTGCTGCCACCGGATAATTTTCCAAAACTGTAATAGGGAACTGAGAGAATAGTAATGTCCAATAATGGGGACTCAGCTACAAAAACAAAATTATATACTTAAGATGGTCACTAGAATCTTCACCATTATGACTTAATCAAATGTTTCGGTATATTAAAAAGCATTAAACTCTTCTTTCATTTAGTTGCTAGGATGATATATTAGGAAGATAAATAATTTCTTAAACGCATGATTAAAGTTGGCAATTGCATCATCATAGCAGAAAATATGCATGCATTCATGCAAAGCAATTATTAAGACTCAAGGCAATAATAAATTTGCTTCTATGGCTGAAGGATCTTTGAATCACCATAGTAATCTTTGCTAAATAACCTTTCATGAAAGTATGAAAAACCGAAACAATGTTCATATGCAGTTTCAAGAATTCAGCTCTTTGCATGGCTTCTGTTTCTGGCATTCTTGCATAAAAAAGAACAAGTACATCATAAAATAAAATAAATAAACAATAAAAAGAAAAAGAGAAGAAAAATCTATTTATGATCATGAGATATATGATAGATCTGCCACAATCAATGAATGAAATGGTCACATACTAAGTATACAACCCATCATAAATTCAAATAATAAAACTGCTTTTGATACATAGTTCAAAATTGATGAGCAACTCTCTGAAAGTTATTTCATTTCTTCAATCTAAGAAACTTGGTGATCATTAAATTCAATGTCTAAATTGTGTGTTCTCAAGATGAAAATCTTAAAAACAAACAACACCAGTAACCTACATTTTGTGTTGGAAGTTTCAATTATTTAACCTATGTCTTTTTCTTGCTTTTGTGCTACATGATACCAAGCTTTGAAAATTTTAATGTCAATGTAAATGGAGGGTAAGATACCAATCTAAATAGAATAAAAACAGTAATCGAAAGTTTTCAAAACGCAAATTTAAAATACTGATGAGCTTCCTCCCCAGGAAACTTTTCAGCCAATCTTGAGAAACATCACGAGTCTCCTCCCCAGACTTCGAATCCAAATATCAGAAGAGATACCTGTGCTGTGTCAAAATGTGTTAACATTCACACAATTCGATTCTTCAGCATCCCATCACGGCGCAGTTATAGACAAAGTTACCAGACCGTTTTCTGGCAAGTAGATCCCACTGTGGAGGACCTTCACCTGCCGGCACCCATGAATTGAGTTCGATGAAACCCTCGCCATGAGTTCTAGGTCCACCGATGACCATGAGCCTGTTTCCGCAGGCCCTGAATGCGAGACCCCAACCATTCATCGATACAGCCCGCTCCGGCAGTCTCCCAATCACATTCCACAATTTTTTTTCCTTATCATATTTCTTAACCTCCATGTCAGCATGATTAGCAGCATACAGTTCATTATTTACAACTGCAACCAGCGGTGGTGCCTCGGCCATTGCAGGCATCTCCGACCCCCTGCTGCTACGTCCAGGGGACATGTTAGGAATCTCGGTCCAAGTCCTAGTCTGTAAATCGTACTCCTCGCCACAAGTAAGAAGCTTCGACTCGCTTCCTCCGATTCCCCCTAAAACATAAAACTTCCCATCCATGAATACCCCGGAACACATCTTCCGGGGTTTCTTCATTCTTGGAAGTAATTCCCATGTTTGAGTCTCAGAATTGTATAGTTCCGCAGAGTCAAGGATACGTCCCTCAGAATCACACCCACCAGCCAAGATTGCGACCTCTCCGAGGCTAGCAGAGCCGAACAAGCATCTCGGAGCATTCATCCTCATTCCGGAGGACCACGAGTTTGTCAAAAGACTATATCTGTATATAACAAGGGATTGCAGCTCCCTCCCAAATACAAGAAGATCGGTACCTACGGCTAAGGATTCCTTATCCGAACACATGAAGCACTCATTAGAGGCCATCCTTGGCAAATGCATCCATCGCTGACGAATCGGATCATAGGCCTCCCATTCAAGGAGAGCATAGGAGAAATAAATCCAATGTTCCATGATACCATTCAGTCTCCTCCATTTATAAAGCTCACCACTTCGGATTATGTTGCGGAAGCTACTATTCAGTAAGGCAAGAGAACCATAATCTGACCTAGAGCAACGGCTGAGACAGGTGACTGAGCTGTCTCGGTTCATGCGAGGCAAGAGAGAGCCAGAATCCGACGCGCCCCCAGCATGGTTCTGCCGCTGGTCATCAGATTGCTGGCCACATGATTCCAATAAACTCAAACCAAGGTCCATCTGAACACCAGAATCTAATTGATCCCTGAGTTCACCCTGCTGCTGTTCTTCATTGGATTGCTGAACACCAGAATCTAATGAATCCACCACAAGTTCATCTTCCTGCTGTTCATCATCTGACTGATGAATACTTGAATTCATGAAATCCCCATGTTCACCCTGCCTCTGTTCATCAGATTGATGCTCATCAAATTCCAGTGAATCATCATCATCATGCTTTTCTTGTTCAGCAACTGATTGATCATCAGTCCAATCACCGGCTTCTTCACCATCTTGGAAGATACTCAACGCCCTGATGGTTTCCTGATCCTTTTGGGGAACATCAGAATCCTCATCATTCTCAAGTGATTTCTGTTTGGAGTCCAGCACCCTAGTACACTTCCTCAGTCGGTTCTCATCCTCGGTTGCATTGGTTTCTGCAGGGCGCTTGCCGCTATTCTTGATGTCCAACTCAGGCGCGTATTTCATGCAAGACCAGTTGTTGTCTGCCTGGCAAGAGCTGGGAAACAACCTCGAAACCTCGCAGGAAAGACCTTCGAACATATCTCTATCTAACTCTCCACAGAGAACAAGAAAGCAGTAACAAAGGGCACTTCGCGAAGAGGGCCTTAATCCAGAAACCAACAAATCCCAGCAAATTCAAGAACCTGTTCAGAGGAAATCGAAGAAATTCAATTCACAAGTTTCAAATAAATCAAGCAAAGAATAAATGATTCAGATTGAAATCCAATCAGCTAAGCAGTAAGCACTCAATAAACTCAAACAATCACCATGATAATTCTGCAGACAAAGCTTAAATCATTCACTGGAGGAAAAACAAGAATGCATAATGAGAGAGAGAGAGAGAGGGGGAGAGAGAGAGAGAGAGAGAGAGAGAGAGAGAGAGATCCTAGGACAGGAAGCAAAAGAACAGAAGCAACACAAAGTTCAATAAACATACCAATGCAGAAACGAATTCAACAACACACTCCAAAGCAGAACCAGAAACTTCAAATTTTGAACAAAACCCATTAATCGTGACGCCTCAAATGATTCAACAAAGCAAAAACAAAATCAACCAAAAGATCTCTATAACAATTAATCTTCCAAACACTTTCTTCAGTAACTCAGTCTCACTATGACAATTAGTTCTCCTCATGCAAACACATATATGTTAATGATAAATATGAATAGAGAGAATAATAACAAATAGAAGAACCACGCCAACTTTTATATATACCCACACAAAATAGAAAAATAAAAATAATTGAAAATAAAAGAGTTATTAAACTTTGCATTCATCTCAGGATGCATAGATAGGGCTTGTTTCACCGATCAAACAATGCTGGAAACAAAATAGATTGATCAATTCATATATAATATAAGAGAATTATCAATTCAAATATCAACCATAGAAATCAGAAGAATCAGAGGATTGTGATAGACCCATTCATTTCTCATTTGCTTTCTTTTCTTCCTTTATTTTCTCTTTCAGAAATCGGAAAAGAAACTAGAGAAATCAGAAACAACACAAACAAGTAACGAGATTACAAAACAAGAAGCAAATCTGTGAATAATATACATACCCAGCATTAAGAAGAAGAAGAAGAAGAAGAAGAAGAGAGGTTGAGATGAAGCGTTTGTTTTGGTGTGAATTTGGAGCAAAATCTGAAAGGGGGGACCTTCACTACCATGCCCTTATCTCTCTTAAATTGCAACCTTAATACCCAAATTAATTAAAATTATTATTATTATTATTATTATTATTATTATTATTATTATTATTATTTTAGAAAATGTAAATTAGTAACTCCCATTTTTTTTTTTGAAAATAAAAAAGGAATCTTTTTGTTTTTGGAAAGGGGGATATATATGTGGTGGTGAACGGTGGCGGAAGGTGGTAGGTGGTAGGTGGGGCCCAAAAAATGTTCGCCGTTAAATTAACCGGTAAACGGGAAGTGCCGGTGGAGAAACGTGTTTAGAAGAGAGAAAGAGATAGACGCAAACCGTTTTGTTTTGATTCCAAAATACCGGCTAGTCAGTTTCTCGTGTGAATTTGATTAACGGGGAGACGGATCCCGTGCAACGCACCGCGTAGTGACGTGGCGTGTTCCGATTGGTTGGTATTGAAGAAAAGTTTTAGATGAAAATCTCTCTCCACATATGCTAATTTTGACTGGTCAGACTTTAGAGTTGATGACCTATAATAATAGAGTATGATTTTTCGGTTTTAACAGTGAATTAACTTTGTTTTAATAATTAATTAATAATTAATAAAACTATAGATAAATAAATGTTAAAGAGAGAAAAAGAGAAATGTAAACTAAAAATATTATTGACTGATCAATTAAGCTGATAATATTTATTTCTTCAATAAATCTAAACAATTAAGTATTTTTATCAATCAAATATTTTCTTCAAGTGTTTTATAGATTTTTTTTAATTCTTCTAGCTTCTTCAAACAAGTTTTTTCTTCCTTCTTCTTCTCATCATTTGTTTTCTCTTTTGTCAGAATTTCATTTTGTTACTTTTTCGACGGCGATGACAATAGCGGCGACAACAACAATAAGAAAGAAAATGATGACAACGAAGAGAAGGAGGACGATACATAAGAAAAGAATAAGAAGAAGACAATTATGATAACGACGACGACGACAGCGGGAAGGAGGAGGAGGAGGAGGACGACGACGACAACAACAATGATGACAGCATTGACAATGGAGAATGATAGGAAAAAAAAAAGAAATATAACACAGTGAAGAAGAAGAAGATGGAGAAGAAAAAGGTGGCAGCTGCAGCGACGATGCAGCAACAGTGGTGGCGATGTAGTAGCAAAAAGAAAAAAGAGGAGGGGAAGCCATTGCAGCAGAAACGAAAAAAAAAAAGCGCACATATTTTTATACTCTTTTGTTGAGAATGAATTAAAAATACTTAATTAAATTTGATTGTGTGAAATAAGTGTATAAGTAATATTACTATTATTTCTTATTGTTTTCCTGGTTTGTTTTGCGTACAATTGGTTAAGATAGATAATTGACTGTGAAACATGTAATTTATGATCTAATATTGAAAGCATAATCAACTCCTCTTGCAAACAAGCCAAAGAGAATATTAATAAAAAATTAAAGATAAAAAAAATGAAGAAAAAGAAAAAAAACCGAAATGGTTCAAATTCATTGTTCAAATATTAAAACTTCTATTTATAAAAAAAATTCTAACAACTAAAAAATTAAAGTTAAATCTTAATAGAAGTTATTGTTTATAATAACTAAATATAAATATCTAAATTAGCGGCATCACAGGTACTACCGTACATATTCAGCCACTTTTCTATTGTTTTTAAAGTTTTCGAAAGTTTCAAATAATAAAATATTAAAAATTAAATACATTTTAATATATTTTTTATCATTGAAGATATATAAAATGAATAAATTTGAATTAAATAAAATATAAAAAAAATTCATTACATTGTTATTATGTGTAACAAAATCATTACATAAATTACACGCATAACAGTAATGCCACATATACACCTATCTTCACAACCAAATCCAATCAAGCATTCCAAACTCATTCTCACCAGCACTGCGTCAAAATACACACACTTCCTCTTTCATGTTTCTACAACTGCTTCATGTCCTCTTCCTCCATCTACTCCTCCTCTTGCTATTGCGTTAGCACCGCCGTTGCCGCCGCCGTCGTCATCGTCGCTGCAGCCACCATGATCGTCATCGTTGTTGTTGCTGTCCCCATCATCGTCGTCTTTTTCTTTCTTGTCTTCTATTTTCCTCTCCTCCTCCTCCATTTTCTCTGCTTCTTCTTTGCTATGTTTTTTTTTCTTCCTCCTTCTTCGTTGTTTTTTTTCAAAAACATAACAGAATTTTTTAAAGAAAATGGAGTAAATTTCGTTGAAAAACAGAATCGGATTCCATTAAAAAAATAAATTGCATTTGATTTCTTTAAAAAAACAGAAATGGATTTTCTTGAAAAGGAGAACTTGATTTCTTTTCCTCCTCCTCCCTCTTCCATTTCGTCTTTGTTTTCTTCTTCTTCCATTTTCTCTTTCTCTTCTTGGTCTTCTTCTTTCACTTTCTCTTCTTCTTCCTCCTCCTTTGCTTTTTTTTAAAAAAAAAAAAAACTTGTTTTTGAAAGAAAAAAGAAAATGGATTTCGTTGAAAAATGAACTGAATTTCATTGCAAAAAAAATGAATTACATTTTGTTGAAAAATAGAATTGGATGTTTTTTGAAAAGAGAATCGGATTTCTCCTCCTTTTCCGCATCATCATCCTCATCTTCTTCTCATTATTATTGTATTATAAATCTTCATCTTGATTTTGTTACACATATTAATAATCTAGGAAATTTTTTTTATCATATCTTCTTTAAATAAAATTTATCTATTCTATATGTAATACCCCGTATCGTTAGCCGAGCCGATCGAACCGGCTTCGCGCCGACGATAGCGTAACGAGGCGAGAATAAGAGCAAGAAAACGAGTACAACATACAATTAGTGCGTGAAAACGAACACCTTCGCTAAAGTTTGGCCCGAACTGGACCAAACCGTGAAATTACTGAACCGCCCTTATTTAATATAAGGAGGGACCTTGTCCCTAATTCCATTTCATTTCTTCCTTTTCCGAAGAAAGGAAAGAAAGAAAGGAACGAAAGAAAGAAAGAAACAAGAGAGAGAGAGAGAGAGCTCGTATGGTGGTGGTGGTGGTGTTACTATTCACCACTACCTTCCGGCAGCCATAACTTTCGTTCCAGAGCTCCGATTGACGCACCGTTTGCGCCTACACGAAGCTTGCTCCATCCTCTCCAAAAATCCATGCTCCGATAACGTACGCGCATTAGATAACCATCAACCTAGAGAGGGTTTGAAACCAACCCGTGGAAAATATAAGCATAGTTGGAACCTGTATGCGAATATGTTCGAAGTAGTTTTGGGGTTAGGAATACCAACACAATTAATAGCAAGAATTGCTTAGATAGCATTCCCAAAAGCTTGGGTATAATCCGAAACAAACCAAAAACCATAAAAGTGTCAAATGCGGAAAATAGAAAAGTAGAATCCAACGGTACACCAAACAAATGCACAAACCAAACATAGACTTAGAAGTCTAGAACTAAAGAAACATAAACTAATCCTGAACTGGAGCGTTATCTTGCTGCTCTGGTGGATCCATCGTGACATCTTCACCCTTGAGACTACGGAGTTCATCCCGTAGGCCTCTGATGTCCGCATCCTGACTGGTCATGTGGGCCTCAAGACCGTCAATGCGATCCGATAACCCTGTGAACATGTCAGATAATCTCACCCGCATCCCTTCAAAACCATTCTGCATGAACTCAATGACCTTCGATTGATCCTGCGATGGCACCTCAGTCTCGGTGGGAACCTGAGACGAAGTACCAACCGTAGGTTGGGGTTGAGTGTCCGGCATGGGCATGTCCCTAGCAGCTTCTGCACTAACACCCTCAGCTGCATCTGCCTGATCAACCAGATTCCTCCGCATCTGATTGATATTCTTGGAAGTGATGATGTTGGCTGAACCATGATTCACCATTTCCTCACGCGACAGATCCAGCGGTGATATCTCAAACAATCCTGTCCATAGATGCGCAAGCGCTAGAAAGGAACCAGACTGCGAAAACCAACAACAAACCAAACAAACCGATTAGAGAAAATGAAACCGTTAGAAACACCAGACAGCCAATAAATTGAATAGCGAAACGGAAACCATAGCAAACAAAATAGATAACCAAAATTAGAAGTTCCATACATACCCTGTCGTGTGAGTAGCGGAATAACCGATTTGCCATCAGGTATGGCCAGTGAATCTGCTTCTCATTCACAATCGCCCAAAGGATCAGAAGGTCTTCCTCAGTAGCAGTACCATGATTGCTCTTTCGAAGGAGAAGCACATAGGACAACACATACAACAGGAGACGATGGTCAGTGGACATCCTGCTGACTGCGTATTTTCCTGGCGCAGCTTGCTCCAAACGGAGTTCCCTCACAGCCGTTGCCTTGCTGAACTCATTCCACATTCTAAGTGGATGATTCCCGCCTTTGAAGGTATCACCCTCGTTCCTCAAACCCCAAGCAGCCGCGAGAGCATCAACTGTGAACTTGAATTCGCGACCGCCGAGGCGAAAGCCGAGAGCAAACTCTTCACCCTCATCCTCATTCTCTCGAATGAAGATAGTGGTAGAAGCAGCTGCTACGAAACGCGGGTAGTACCTGCACTCAGAAAATCCCAAACATGTATGTGCATAAGAATAGGAAAACTACATCAGACAGAAATTAGAGAAAATGGAAAGCCACATAGACAACCAATCATTCAACCCACAATCGTAAATTAGAAAACAACCCAAAACCAAAACAAGTATCGGAAACAATGATCAGATGGTGATCAACACAACGTAGAATTGAAAAACCTCAGGTATTTAGGAAATACATCAAACAGAGTAGAATAACCATTTAGCACCAAACCTATAAACATGTAAGTCTCTAGGTCAAACCATGAACCAAGAATTCCTAGACTAGCTATTTGAACCTAAACTTATGTCAATAGAATTGTAAGTTGGAGATGAAGTGGGAAGTTACTTACCTCCCGCGTGTGTAGAGGAAAGGCCTTAAGCCTTGGATGTCGATCAGCCTCCAGAATTCTGAGTACTTCGCGTCTGGAAGTACTCCATCTCCAATGTACTTAGGCGGTAGGATTTCCATCTTTGAGAGACGCTCATCGAAAGCTGTCAACTCATCTTCCTATTCGAACCACCGTTCCACTGGTGTTTGTGATAGACGTAGTGGTGGTTGTGGCGCGTTAGGGTCAGTCCTAGCACGCTTACCAGCTTGTTTCACTCGAGACATGGCTGGTATAAGAAGGAATTTTGAGAGGTAATGGGAGAACAAGGAAGAGAAGTGTGAGAGAGAGGAAAGAAACTGAAAGGAGTGATGAAGAGTAGAGAATTTGGAGAGAAAAGTAATGGTAGGAATTAAGGAGAGGGAAAGGAATGAGTGAATTAATGAAGAAAATTAGGTTAGAGATTGAGAAGATAAGGATTTTGGAGATTGGAGGTGATAAGGGTTTAGGGAGAGTTGAGAGAAAATGGAGAAGAGAGTGAATGAAATGAGTGAAATGAAGGAGGGAGTGTGAGAATTCGAGTTTTATAACTCAGTTCTGACGCTTCCGAATCGATTCTAGACGTATCAGAATCGATTTCTATGCCCTAGAACTACCCAAAATACTTGCAGTGAATCGACTTGTTGGAGTAGCGAATCGATTCATATCGTCACAGAGACAAACCCTTAGGAAGTCAAACCTTGTTGAATCGATTCTTGGCCTTGTAAAATCGATTCTTACCCAGCGAATTTGAAAATTTGAAATTCTCTAAGTGACCAAAATCGACTCGGAGTAATCTCGAATCCATTCAAATTGCAACAGAGAGCAAAACCTTGAAATTGAAATCCCTATGTATCGATTCTTACCTTGCTAGAATCGATCAGTACACCCTGAAAACCAATGTGAGAAAATTCTAAGTATTTTGAATCGACTCAGAACTTATCTTAATCGATTCATATGCAGGCAGAGACGAGTGAAACCCAAAACCCCATATCCTGAATCGATTCACCAAGTGTGGAATCGATTCTCATCCAATTCAAATTGATTTTTGGTGGCAAACAACCACCAGAATCGATTCTTTAGTGAACAAATGGAATTTGATGATCATACGGCGAATAGTGATTTGCCTAGTGATGCTAAAGCCGAACCGTAATAATGGTGAGATAACGGAGAGATTAAATCTCTGTAAACCTCAACATAAACCGATGACGAAATGAGACTATGGAAGTTCTCATATAGTCATCCAACCACAAACCAACCTACCGAAAACATAGGACATGATAGAAAACATCCAAGTGGGGATTTCGCATTTAAAGTAATCGTGAGAAACCCAACTAACCTTGCGGAAAACTAGGGATACGTAGATAAGGGAAAACAAATGAATTCAGGAGAGATTGATACATCAATCTTGTTACGAAGATAACACGTGAGAGAGCATTTTCGGAAGTGTACCAGGTAACGTAGGATTTGGAATTTCGAGGATGAAATTCTAAATAAGGTGGGTAGAATGTAATACCCCGTATCGTTAGCCGAGCCGATCGAACCGGCTTCGCTCCGATTGACGCACCGTTTGCGCCTACACAAAGCTTGCTCCATCCTCTCCAAAAATTCATGTTCTAGGTGATGTTCTAGCATGCCCAATGCATGATATCCGAAGCCTATGAGCTTGCAACACCGGTAAGACGTTCCAACCCTAGTCAATGCTCTTCCTTGAGCTTAGAATTGATGGAATTTGGTGGTTTTGTGTGTTTTGTTGTGTGTATATGTGTTGTAGGTCACCATTGATGGTGAATGTGCAAGTAGTGCTTGTGCCTAGGATTGGGTTGAGTGGATGGTGTACTTGGATACTCAATGGCGCGAAGAACATCGCGTGGGAGCATTGAGCTTGGCGTCCAGGTACGGATTTAGATTCTTTACTGCAAGAAATAATCTAGTATGAGCATCTAGGCTAGTGAACCTAGGATAGCTTGAACATGTGGTAAAATGAATGGGAGTTAGGCTAAAACAAGTGAATTGTATGTGTTAAGTGAGTGATTGGTGATTGATGATGAATAACATGATGATGTATGATTGATGATGAGAAATGATAGGATGATGATGAATAATGATGATATGATGATGATTGATGATGAAATGTGATGATATGATTGTTGAATTGAGGCCATGGGCCAATTTAATTGTGGAAAAGGAAAGAAAAACATATATACATGAGGTGGTGTTTTAGAAATGTGAGGCCCAAGGGGCAAAGGAACTGAGAATCGTGGAGAGAGTCCTAAACTAGTTTTAGAAGAGGTTTTGAGAGAAAGGAAAATAGGTTTTCGGGCGAACTTCGGTGAGCCGTAACCTTGGATTTAAACGAGGGAATGGTTTCAAACGAAAGTCTTTTCAAAGTATGTTTTAAAGTCTAGAAAATGGTTTGAAATAGGTAGGAATTGGCCTAGGGAGCAAAAGGTTTGAGAGGTTTAAACTTTGCAAATCTACAGAATTGCAGCATAGCCCCAGAGAATCGATTCTCCCTGCAACAGAGTCGATTCTCTGAGCCTTTTTCTAAGAAAAATGAGATTCCGAGGGAAAAGAATCGATTCCCATGACCTGAGAATCAATTCAGATTTTCACAGAGGCCAATTCGGTCGTCATATGCATCGATTCAAGACCGGAAGAATCGATTTGTATGATGATCTTCTCTTGAAAAAGTTTTCCAAGTGTTTTGAGTTGATTCGAAGGATAGTAGAATCGATTCATAGGTGAACAGAGGCTTTTGATTTGAGGAAAGGTTGTAGAGAATCGATTTGGCTGCGGCTTGAATCGATTCTACTTTTGAAATTAGTTTAAAGAGAGGTCCGTAAGTCGATTCACTTGTGCCTGAATTTGGTTTTAACACTCAAAATTGCCTTCGAGTCGATTCTTCCTCTTCGAAATCGATTCTGAAGGTATGTCTTTGCTTTTGAAAGTGTTTTATGGATAACAAGGATCTCTCGCAAACTGTTTTTGTGAAATGATAATACAACTCATGTATAGAGCTTTAATCCCCTCATTAGTAGGAAGAGTGTCACCGTGTTGACATAACGTGAGCCGAAGTGACAAGTGGGGGCCTGAGGGCTGATGACCCGGCTTACGGCAATAGCGGGCTACCGGCGTAGTGCGTGCCATGGGGGTCAGTAGGGCCAACGTCCCGGCGTACAATATATAAGAAAGGAGGAAACCCCCATTTATATATATGAGATAAGAATGTAAACGTTCGGGGCGATGAGCGTGTCGTCCTCGGGGAAGTGCGTACGGTATTGGTTCGGGACATGTACTAGACCGGTCGGGTTGGCTATGATAACCGACCGGGTGAGCTCACCTTAGCCGTAGGGAATAGGCATGCATCATATGCATATGTGTGGCATTGTTTGAGTGTGCTTGTGTGAAACTTGTGTATGCTAAATTCTACTTGCTCTTGTGTGTTTGTATGTGTTTTACTTGTATGCTTGCATGTATGATTGTGTTGAATGGAATGAAATGATGGTAGGTTAAAGAACTAGTTAATAAGACAGAAAGATCGTAAGTTAGTAATATCGGTAAGGGAAACAAAGGAATAACTGGAATGCGTGTGAAACCTAGGGTTAGAGAACAGGGACATGGGTATGGAGAGTTGCATGTTGCGTTGGTAACAAAAGGGTAAAACTCGAGCGACGAGTAGGATTGCCTCGTGTGGTCCTACTAGCTTATTTATTGTAGTTTAGGCGCTTTATCCGTACTGGGAATCCATGGTTGGGGATTCTCATTCAGTATTTGCTGAGACTTTTCAGGTGCAGGTTCAAGCTTGGAAAGTGGCGAAGCATGTTATGAGTCGCTGTGGTCTAGACTCTCTGGTGGTTTGAGTTCTTTCCACTGCGTGTCTCCCGGAGAACTAGAGAGAGTCAAGATTAGAGTGTAAGCTAGGGTTTTATGTTTTAGAGTCGGACCCAAGCTTCGTGGGTTCCGTCGTGTTGTATACTGAACCATTTGGTTATATATGTATGTACTACTTTACTATTCAAGCATTGTGTAGGAGTGTATGGCTCTATTTTGTGTATGAAACCCTATTTCTGTATTTTATTATGTAATTGCAAATGAGGGAGAGTTGTATGAAATTACGTTTTTTTACAAAGTTATAAGTTAATTATCTTTTATTAAGTGGTAATAGGGTTAAAATTGGAAAATAAATTTATATACCAAACTCCCTCACTACCATTATATATTGTTATAGATAATGTAACTTCTACACAAGAGTTGTATATAGGAATAACTTGTTAACGCATGAGTCCAAAAATTTTGATTGCTAATAGATGATTTTAGTTGGTATGTATTTAGCATAATTCTATTTTAATTTATATTATCAAGCTTAAGATGGATTGAGTTTTTTTTTTTATTAATGATTTTTTAGTTTCTCCAACTTTTTGGTTAGTGCACGATAGAGCTGTCAAACGGGCGAGTCTGGCCCATTTAGACCCGGCCCGTTTAGCCTGCGGGTTAAATGGGCTAGTCCGTTTAATCCCCATTTTATACGAGTTAGAAATTTTCTAGCCCGGCCCATTTATGGCCAGCCCGACGGATAAACGGGCTGGCCCGTTTAATTAATTACTATTTATTTTTTTAAAAAAATAAATAAAAATTTTAATTTTTAATTTAAAAAAATTACTTTTAAAAAAAAAAACCTTTTTAGCCAAAAAACTTTAGAAATACAAAGTTTTTTATTTGATGAATCGGATTTTCAGGTCGAATATAAGAAAATATAATAAAAAAGTGCTACTTTTTGAAAAAACAAAAAAAAAAATTAAGTTAACGGGCCAGCCCGTTTAGCCCGCGGGCTAGCCCGTTTAAGCCCAGATTTTTCCGGGTTAAACGGGCTAGCCCCTTTAAGTCTGGATTTTAAACGGTCCGGGCTTAGAGATAAAAGCCCGCCCATGTAGACGGATAAACGGGCTGGCCTGATGGATTTGACCCATTTTGACAACCCTAGTGCACGATAACAAATATAGTGAGTTGATCAGATAATATCTATCTAAATGACATCGAATATCTTTTTTTTTTTTCGATAAGTAGACACTCACCAAATCCCGAGGGGGTGAGAGGATCATAATGATCAAAGAAGTCACAGACCCAGAGTTCAAAAGTACATCCACTGTAAAAATAAAGAGCAACACTTGAAACAAAAACAGAACTATAGTATACCATACGGCTCATGTATCAAACCACTCTTGCATATTGTATTTCAACCATTCCTGAAGAGAGCTCTTTCTTTCCATTCTTTTAACCATTGTTATTGTGCAGCCACAATCCTTCCAATAGCATTATCATGCGATGGTTGTCTATTATCAAAAATTTTCTCATTGCGTACACTCCAAGTCACCCATATGACAGCAAAGAAACATATACACCAACTCCGGAGCGGCTCTTTTCACATACTCACGGACATCCACGATTCCAAACACTCTTTAGGACACCGTGGCCAAGCCCAAGCAACTCCCCACCACCTCAATACATTGTTCCACAATCTCAAAACAAAGCAGCAATCAAAGAATAAGTGGAGTACAGTTTCTTCATGAATGTCACAAAGAACACACTTTACCATATGTTGTTGAATAATACCACACTTTGCTAATTTTTGACGCGTGTTTAGCTTGTCAAGTATCACAAACCAGGTAAGAAGTTCAATTCTTGGAGGAACCAAACTCTTCCACAGTGTCTTTGTGAAATTAAACATGTTCATCTCACTTTGTTGTGTCTTGTTTTGATATACCACCTGTAAGAAAGATTTAACAGAGAATTCTCCGTCTGATTTATGAGTCCAGATCAGTCTATCTCTCTCATCGCAGCGTACTCCCACACATGATACAGCACTCAGTAGCTCTTGCAAGTTATCTTCTTCCCAACCCCTAAGCGGCCTCCGCCATATGAACATCCACACCCACATCAACCCGTTCCAAACGCCACATTCTTTAATGGTAGACTCTTTCTCATTTGAAAGTGAATATAGACGCGGGAACCTTTCTTTTAGCAGCCCCACCTTCAACCACCTCTCATGCCAAAATTTGATTCTTCCCCCATCACACACTATTAGTTCCATACCGGTTTTAAGCAAGGTAACCAGTTCTGCGTTCCTCCTTGCCGCAATCATAATGTCCCCCCAAATTCCACCCCCTAGCCTCACACATGTTATCACCCAGCAAGAATCTATCAGGCAAATTATTACAAGATTTCACTATATTCTTCCACAAAGGGCACTCTTCCCTATCATACCTCCACCACCATTTAAATAGTAATCCCAAGTTCTTCAACTCAATATCACCCACTCCCAACCCTCCTAGATGTTTGGGTTTTTTAATTATGTCCCAACTAACACTCGCCATCCCTCTACTTCCATCACCTCTACCCCAAAAGAACTTACTCTGTAAGGATACTAATTGTTTTATCACGGTCGTAGGCGCTCTAAAAATACTCATATAATACATGGGCAAACTACTCAGAACAGATTTTATCAAAACTAATTTTCCAGCTTTTGATAGTAATTTACCTTTCCAAGCTTTCAGCCTGTTCTCTACCTTCTGAATGACTGGGCGCCAAGTTTCAATCCGCTTCGGGTTAGCACCTAGAGGGATCCCAAGGTATTTTATTGGGAGGGAAACATTCTGGCAATTCAGCAGATTACACACCCTCCTTGTGTCCCCTTCTTCACAATTCAAGCTAATAACAGCTGATTTGTTGAAGTTAATTTTCAGCCCTGAACCAATCTCAAAACCCTTCAATATCCTCTTGTAGTTCCTCATAGTGTCAAGGTCGCAAGGACAGAACAGGATGGTATCGTCCGCAAACTGCAGGTGCGTCAACTCAACCGAGTCTTTCCCAACTGCTAATGGCTTCAGTACCCCCACCGTCTGCAACTTCCCAAGCATTCGGTTCAGGACCTCACCAACAAGAACAAAGAGGAGAGGTGAGATTGGGTCACCTTGCGCAATCCCCCTCTGAAGATCGAACGGTTTTGTTGGAATGCCATTTACAAGGATATACATGGAGGCAGAAAGGCAGCATCTTATCCAACTCCTCCACACCTCTCCAAATCCCATCCTCCGCAGCACTAGATCCAAGAACTTCCATCTAACTCTGTCATATGCCTTTTGGAAGTCAAGCTTGACTAGCCATGCTGGTCTCTTATTCTTCTTCAGCCAATACACAACCTCACACACAATCAATGCCCCATCATGAATTTTTCGGCCACTCACAAATGCAATTTGCACTTCCCCAACTAGGCCTAGCAGAACCATTCTCAATCTGCCCGATAACATCTTCGCTATTACCTTATAGATGCAGCCAACCATGCTTATAGGTCTGAAATTCCTCAAATCTGTTGAACCATCATCCTTGAGAGCAAGATCAACCCATGTCATGTTTGCTTCCTTGGGCAACCTAGAGTGACTGAAGAAATCCAACACAGATTCGCAGAAATTGTCACCAATAACATCCCACATTCTTCTTACGAATCTGAAATTATAGCCATCTGGTCCTGGCGCCTTAGACGGTTCACAATCCCACACCGCTAATCTGACTTCTTCTTTAGTGGGCATTCTCTCCAGCCAATCCCTATCTTGTGCACTTATTCTACTGAGCAAAGATTCCTCAATTTTCACATCTAGGAAATTGTCTTCAGTATATAAGGCTTGGAAATATTTTCTCACCTCCCTTAGGATATTTTTCTTTCCTTTGTAGCATCTTCCTTCAATCTTCATCACTTCTATTCTCTTTCTCCTTTTTCTTCTTTTTGTAATCGCATGAAAGAACTTGGTGTTTCTATAAATGTGATGTGCATATTTGAATCTTGACATCTGCTTCCAGTAATCTGCCCTCCGCTCATACCATCGTTCTACCAGTATTCTCAATGCTCTCCCTCTAGCCATGTTACATTCGTTTATAGTTTCCAACTCCGTCATCTCATCCGCCAGCTGAATTTCCTTCTCAATGACGGCAATTTTCTGATCAATCACTCCAAACTTCTCCTTGTTCCACACTCTAATCGGCCTTTTAAACATTTTCAACTTCTCATGGCAGGAAGTATCACCGTGTTTCATCCATTCCTGCTTGACAATCTCCTTAAATCCTGAATGTTATAGCCAGGAATCCAGGGATCGAAAAGGTTTTGGTCCCCAATCGATATCCTCCGCACACACCATAATTGGGCAGTGATCTGACAAGGACCTGTTTAAACCTCTGAGACTCACATCTTCAAACATAGAAATCCATTCCGCACTCAATAATACCCGATCTATCCTACTACAGCTGCGTCCTCCATACCAAGTATATTTCCTCCCCTTCAATTCTAAATCCACAAGCTCCAGGGACTCGATCCATTCTCTGAATTGTATGCTATTTTGCGACAATACACTGCAGCCCTTTCTTTCCGATGAGTTGGTTATTTCATTAAAGTCCCCTCCTAGCAGTAGAGGAACACCACTATCCTCATAGACCTTAGCCAGCTCTGCCCAAAACAAGGTCTTATCTTCCCTAAGGAGTGGCCCATAAACCACACATATTGCACAATCAAAGTTTTTTTCAACTATTTTTCCTTTTACCAGTATCCATCTGTCCGCCTTCATCACCGAGTCACAAACAAGGAAATCCTCATTCCATACACAAATGATGCCTCCCGACGTATTAACGGATCCCACATAGTCCCATCTCCTACCATTTCTATCACTCTAGAACTTACTTATGAAGTTACAATCCACATGTTCCTTTTTAGTTTCAATAATACCCAAGAAGTCAATGCAATTTTTTCTACATGTTTCCTTTAACATCTCAATCTTCCCTACACTCCCTGCACCCCTCACCTTCCAGAACAGAAGTTTCATTTAGACTTAGATTTAGAGGCTAACCTCAAGGTCCTTGTAGCAAGAGATCTTCCTTCAATGCATGGGATTTTTCTTCCTTGTTTCTGCCTTTTCAGTTTCAATTCACCCGTTTTCTTGTATACAAGCTTTTCTTCTGCTAGTCTGTTGAGGATCTCTTCTTCATCACTACTGTAGAAGGACAACCCGCCTGTAGCCCATACTTTCTTAGCTTCCTCCGCTTCAGTGGTGTCATCACGGCCATCAGAGTGCTCAATTTCATCTAACACATCTTCCACACTATCAACTACAGCAATCCTTCAGTTAAGTGATTCAACTTCAACACCTTCCTCCACTTCAATATCAATTGGCGACAGACTCAATGGGTCAAGAAGTTCACCATTTATGAACCGGTCAACGTTGTCCTCGTTGATCTTATATAGTGTTTCATCACTAATCTCCTCATCTTCGCAGGACACATCATCTCACACATTGTTTCCCGATATTTCTTCCGGCGTTACCTCGACCTGTGCCAATCCACACCGTTCTTAGTTGATATGATATAGGGATATCCCACTCTGCCCTCCAACTTCATCCTCAGCATCATTACCCTCCTAAGTCGCAGGGACACATACCAAGGAGGATGCACTGACTCGAACTGCAGCAGGTTCGGCACGATCCACTTGGTTATCAGGCGAGTCATTTATGCCCGGTAGTTGAGCCACCCCAGTAGCCACCCTCACTCTGTCGTTCAAGTTCCTCGCCACAATCCAGTTCCCACTAGTAGCCGGCTCATAACAATCAAATTGGGAAACGGCATAAACCCTAAGGTTTTCGTCAGTGACACCATCCACAATCGGGTTGGGTACAAAACCCGATAGTTGTAGGCCATTCTCCATGCGGCCCAATGTCGGGTCCCCTGCTATGCACAGCGCCAATATCTTTGGCCCAATCTCATTCTCATGAGCAATATGGGCCTCATGAGCAATCGAGTCAAAATCCATTATGCCACTCATCAGAAAAACATCATCCATTTCACAATCTTCTCCGAGAAATCCTCTCTGATAATCGATGCTCCGAACGTTATTCAATCTCCCATTAATGATTGCCTCAATTAATGGATCCTCAACGTTCATCTTTTTTTAATCTTCTTTTTCAAAAATCGCCGGAGCCACCCCCGAGCACGCCAGAGCTTCTTTCTCCGCTGACCCAGGCCCTCCACCATCATCTTGCAAGGAACCAGAGACTTCCTCCACCAAATCCGAATGAGACTGGACACTATAGACTTGTGAGCCAAATTCTTTCACGAATACATCAAACACCCATCCATCAATTTTGAGTGTTACCCATTCATGTATCGTCTCCCATTGAAATGAATCCAACAGGACCCTTGCTGTGCTAAAGGATTTTGTTTCCTCCGTTCTATCATCCTGTTTAATTATCTTCCCCCATAGTTTTGTGATCCTACTCAGGTTTTCAGTGCACCACAGACCCACCGGCAACCCCATAATTTCAATCCAAACACGCCTAGACAAGCTTCCACAAAACTCCCAGTGAGGCCTCACCTCATCAAAAACAGAGTTGAGCAACTCGTTTCCCATAGCACCATCTTTGATCTCCATCGATGAGAAAGTAATTAGACATCTATATGGTCCCATATCCCTACAATCTAACTCTCCTGGGCCGTTCCATTCATCCAGTATGAGGTTCATGGCCTTTCTGAACTCTATAGGTTTAATACACACACCTAATAAGCTTCTGGTCAACAGCTCGTTTTGTTCAGACGCCCATACCACGTCAACCTTCTGCCTCCGTTTTTGTTCCTTCCCTCTGTTGACTATAGCTTCTCCATGGTTCCTGGTATCCTTTTCGTTTGCCCTTTGAACCTCCACCCATTTCTTCGTTATTTTCGGCTTTGCACGTCGCTGGCGGCTTTCGCCATCTTGTCCCAAACAAGGCTCCTCGTGCCTCCTGACTCTTGATATCTGCATATAAAGTTTCCTTCCTTTCCAAACTGTTCTATTCAACCTTCTAATTGATCGCAGTGCTCCACCGAATCTCTGGAACCGTATGAATGCAAAGGGACTCCTCGCATTCCCTCTCAGTTTTCTCGAAACAAAAATGTCAGCTATGTATCCATCACGCCCAAATTTTTTATAGAGTTCCCGCTTCGTGACTCTGTCATATAAATTATCAACAAACACAGTGGTTAGCTCCTCTCTCCCGTTCCTAGAACCAAAACCCCTATTGTTAATCAATGACATCGAATATCATTGATGTAAAAAGAAAAAAAAAAGATTTTATTATAATGTATTTAATGAATTACAAATTTATGTAATATTATCACTTAATGAATATTAGATGAATATAAAATGATATTTATTTATTTTAACAAATTATAGTTAATTAATTTTTTATTAAAATTTTTAAAATAAATATAAAACCAAATAAATTAGGCTAATAAAAAATAGATGATAAAATTAAAAAAAAAATCAATCCGATCCAAAACTATAATTATAATTGATTATATATTTTAAAATAAATTGATTTAAATTCAAAATAAATACAAACCGAACATAAATATACTCCTTATATTCTTATAAAAAAAAATAGAGTAATGCTATTTGAACAAGCGATTTTGGCTAACCAAATTATTTATTTTATATAAAATAAAATATTATTTCCATGTCAAATAATATAAAATATTACGCATAAATAAAATTTTATTTGACATCAAAATAGTCTTTTATTTAATATAAAAATAAATAATTTGATTGGCCAAAATCATTTATTCTTATAAAATTATTAAAAGAATATACTCCTTATATATAATTACGACCGCCAAACAGGAAAACACGGCTTGTAGATCAATATCACTGTTGGAAGGAGTTTATCTCTTTCTTGTTCAAATTATAAATAAATAAATAATTTCAATTGCAATTAGTTTTTTATATTAGATATTAGGTAGTCTCACATATGATTTTTTTAAAAAAAATATTTTTTATTCTTAAAAACTCATTCACCAAATTAGTTATATATGTTTTTATTTTATGTATATTATTTATATAATTTCAATATATATTTTATCTTTGAATATATATATTTAATATAAATAACTAATTAATAACTAATCTTTTCATATACACATTATATAAATTTACTTTTTCTTTCTGATAATAAAAAAAGTAACTAATTTATATCCTTGATTTAATTTGTTTATAATTTCCTGTTTTTGATTTGTCATTGATATGATGGAAAATAAATTAAATAATTTACAACAAATTTTGTGAATTGAATAAGAATACTTAAAATTTCACAAGAAATACAAAGAAATGAGCTAAAAGATAAAATGAGATTTTAGTTTGGAGTAAAATATAAGAAATTAAACTAAGAAAGGATTGTCCATATTTTTATTTTCTAACGCAATTAGTAGAAAAATATCATATTGATTCATTGGGAACAGGCCTAATAGCTAAAGTTACTCATCAGGTTTATTATTATTTTGATCTGATTTCATTCTTTCTCTCATTGTGATTAAGTATTGCAATTTCTTAGGATTTATTATTGAAATCAACGTCATCCTCTTATTTATTAAATATGATTTATTAAATAGAGTAAATGGACAAAATTGCATACGAAAGATTTTATGATAGGTAAAAATATACATGAAAGATTATATCGTTCATTTACTCTTAATTAATAATGGGTAAAAATATACTGTATGTATACTTTTGTCTATTGTTAATTATTTTTGGGATATAATTTAATTTATTTAAATTTTTTATGTGTATTTTTGTCTATCATAAAATTTTTCGTATAAATATACATATATGGGCTATTTTATGTTTGATCATAGGGTTTTGAGCTCTACCAAGAGATTTATAATTTATAATTATGTAAAGAGAAATGGGAACTAATAAATTTATCAAGAATAAAGGAAAGATTTCATAACATAGATTAAATATGTTCTAGAATAAACAGTTAAAAAAAACTTCTACAAGAATCTGAGGCTGACATTGGTACACCTCCACAAATAATCCCAAATCTTCGTGTTGTTGTAATCACTTTATTATTTTATTTTATTTCACTCTTTTTGGTAAAGGAAGCGAAATCCATCATTTAAGTATTGACAATCATGTCAAAACTATATAATTATACTTCCCAACTGTCACTAGCTACTCTTAATCTAATTTGATAGGGTTTGAATTTGGGAAATGTATATCATGAAACGGGTCTATGATAGATTCGAATAAAATATTTTAAATATATAGTTTATATTCGATGTCTATTATTATTTTTTTATTTTCAATAAAATTTCATTATTTTTATGTGGTGAATAGTTATTCTGTTTATTATAGATCAGATTACGTTTTCATCATCAAAGAATTCTCTTTTAATTTGTTTGGTAGAATAATTGGCTTTTGCACTTTGGTGCCTATTATCAAACTTTTCCATTTCAATATTATAATAATTTCTTTGTCTTTCATATATTTTTTAATCAATTTAAACTTATAAAATAAATAAATATGATATAATATTATGACTTAGATTTAGTATTCGATCCTTATTTTTTTAAAAAAATAAATAAAACAAAAATTCTATCAAACAAAAAAAAAATCTCTTAAGTGAGAGGCAGAATAGATATATAATAATTTATATATTTTTCTATCAATTTAGTTAAATTTTCAGGGTAAATGGTTTGATGACATTATTTACCATCACTGTTTTTCTTTTTACAAAAATATTATTTAAACATATTTTTATGGTTGTTTTTAGGTGTTATTTTTTCTATTAAAATATACCACATTATCAATTTTTTTATAGCACACATATTAAGATTTCTATTAATTAAAATTTTAAACTTTGTATGTATTTTATAAAAAAAATTAATTGATAACTTAAACATGTGTTATAAAATAGCAAAAACCTTTTTATAATCAATGAAGATAGAATGTACAAACACTTAGATATATAAAAAATACTTAAATATTTTTAATTCTAAAGACATATTCTAATTTTAAAGACACGCTTATAAATATTAACCACTATTTACTCCTATTTTTCTTTCCTCACTCTTTTTTTTTTCTTCTGCTTCTATTTTCAGTAAATTTTTTCTTTTCTTTTTTTTTTCTTATCTCACTTCTGTTTCAATCTTCCTTATGTTCCTTTCATCTTCATCCATTTTTTTCTGTCACTCGAATCCGAGACATTTTCTTCTTCTCCCCCTTACCTTCTCTCTTTTTCTAGTTTCCTTTTTTTATTCATTTCTTCTCTTTCATTTCTATTTTCATTTTCCTTTCTTTTTCGATTTCATTTCTATTTATAGATCTAGATCTGAAATTCATATCTAAATCTCAAATATCCTATTTTATGATTTTTTCGTCTTCTTTTGTGATGTATTATTCTTTTTATGGTTAATGTTATTGGAGTGGTACATATCTCATCAGATCTTGGAGAAAAACATTGTGGAAAATAATTTTTGTCTACAAAAAAACTTTAGATTCAAAAGACATTCAGGTTTATCTAGAGAAGAAGAATGAAGATGTATCCTACTATATTACAACACATCCGTGTAGACAATGAAAGGAGACTAAGTTTTGTCCATGTTTCTCCTCGTTAAGATTCATTGTAATCCAACATTGCGTCCCCTATCAGATTATATATATAGTTCAACTTTTAGCATATTTATCATCTAATTTTCATTGTAAAATTAATTAAAGTTTTCTATGTTATTTTTCGAGAAGCAAAGGCACAAATTTCGGTGGGGCATTAATTTTGCCAGGCTCTCATGAAGTGACCATAAATGGAAAGCTCATGGGCCCTAGGTGTTTCACAATAACCTTGTATGATAGGCACAACTCTCACTACAAGAAATGCGCCTGTTACCGGCGGAATTAGGGGGAGAATTACTGGCGGAAATTGGCACGAGAAAATTGTCTGCGAAATTTACCGGTGGATTCCAAAATCCCCCAGTAAATCCGTGTGTAAGGTTTGGGATTTTTTTTTTGGCTCGCCAACATTACCGAGGGATTTTGGGGGGAAAAATCCGCCGGTAACATAAAAATTAAAACGCGCCGTTTTGGTAAGTCAGTTCAAATTACCGGCGGATTTTTCCCCTCCAAAATCCGCTAGTAACCCTTACACTTAACAGCTGCGCAACCCCTTGCTCCCCCATTACTCTGCAACCCTAAAATTAAACCTAACACCCCAATCTCTCTCATAGCACCCGCCGTTTACCCCAATCTCTTCCTTCCTCACAATCTCACTCCTCATTGAGCGGAAGCCATGGAGCCCTAACTAAAACAGAGCCTCACTGTCTCTTTCACCTTCTCCTCACCCACATGTTGCCAGATTCGGGGTTGGCTTGAAGAAATGAAGAACCCGAGGAAGGAGAAGGAGTGGAAGAAATTGAAGAATGAAGAGAGGGAGATGGAAAGCCACCATAGTCCCGTCACTGGGAATGCAGAGTGGGTGGCTTCCAAGCCAACAGTGCTCTCTAGCCTCCTCTCGACGTCTCTGTCGGCTTCGTTTAGGTAGCCCCTCCTTGGCTCCTCCTTCTCCTTCTGTTATGTGTTTGAACATTGATCTTGTTCTATTATGTTCTGAATCGGCTTTGCCCTATTATGATTTAGTCTATTACAGATGATGTACTCCTCATTGTTCATGAATTATTTAATTGTTGTTTTGAATTAGTTTATTAAGTTATGATTCTTCTTTCTTGGTTGTAAATATCTAGCTAAGCAAGACACATCGTCGCACCTCCATCGCAGTGAGTTCTGCTTCGTCTCCAGGAGCTGCCTCGCCTATGTCCTGTTCTGCGTGCTGCTAGGATCTCTGCCACGTCATCATGTGCCTCCATCTAAAGCTTTGTGTCACCACTGGCCACCTCTGAAGGTATAACCGGTGCTGCTAAGTTCCTGCTTTTTTTTTCTTTTTTTATTCGAATTGATAGTTTCTGATTTGCTCATTCTTCTTCTGCTGATTTGTTATTGCTTTTTTTGTTTGCTGCTTCTTTTTCTTTTTTTTAACTGGTTTTCGTTGTTGCTATTGTTTGTTGCTGCTGCTGCTGTACTATTGAATGTTGTTAAAAAAATTATTCTACAAAATTGAGTGTTATATTGTTTGCTGTTGTAATTTTTTATTTGCTTTCTCTGTTGTGCTTTTTCAAGTGAAGGTATAAATTTGCTTCATTTCAAACTTAATGCTTTGTTATGAAAAGGCAAAAACGAATTTTATGTCCTATGTGCTAAGAAGATTTGAGGAGTACTTTTATGTTAAAAAGAAGCTTGTGCTAAGAAGATTTGAGGAGTACTTTTGCTTGCCAATTTTTTCATTCAACAGATTTTTGAATTTGTTAAACTAAGGTGAAATATATTTGATTATAGGAATGAGACCTATGTGCTTTTGATAATTGAAATATGAAACCCTTTTCAATATACGAGTTCAGGTTTGATAATCTCATCAAATGATATAGGCATCTATGGCTATGAATATCCTATGTTAGAAAGTTGTTGCTGATTAGGAAGGGGAGCTTTAGGCTGCTTTATTATACCCCTTGCATGTGGAGGCCTTTATGCAGATCCTATGTTATGCAGAATGCTTCTTACCAAGCTTCTCTTTGAGTGTTGTTTTTGCTTTTGTTGTTCTTGTTGCATTTTATATGTTAATTTGTTTAACTTTTTGGAGTGGGGGATATTATTTGGAATTTGAAGTTTCTCTTCTGAATGCAGGCCATCTCAATTTGATATTATTTGGGGGATATTAATTTGTTGAACAAGAAC
>JASCZI010091342.1:0-20403 GCA_036250425.1 Stylosanthes scabra | reverse complement strand
ACCAATTGGCAGTGGATTCTGAGCATTCCCTTTGCTGGTTTTCTTAACATTCTGCCCTAGTTCTTGCTGCCTTGTAGTAAACACAGCCCTCAGCACCCTATCACTATCACTATTACCAACATCCCTGGAACCCGTTTTTGAGGAATTACAACAAACTAAAGAATTGTTCTCTGGACCCAATTCAGAGGCCTTCAAGAGGGACTTATTCAAATTAGAAAAAACGTATTTCTTTGAAGGCTTGGGTAATGGCGGGATAATCTTACATATCCCAAAGTTGCCAGCTTCCTTCTCAATCTTTGAAATATAAGCAATTGGGTCGGCGAATTCAGTATCAGTAGGTCGAAATTCAGGTGCCAGTGGCAACCCTTTCAGCCAACTGGGGATTTCAACATTACCCATTGCATTCAAAAAAAATATAAAGGGAGGGATTTTGAACAGAAATTAAAAGAATAAATGATTCTAAAATACAATTCCTACTCAATAACGTGAAACACTAGCCTGCATTTCGGTTTTCAAAAACCCTAATTTGGGTAGGGTTTGGGGAGATTATTGCATACCTTTGAAGAAATTGGGGGAAGTAAGCGAATTAGCGAAATGTAGAGTGGGAAGGAGTGAGCTGCAGTAAGGTAATAGTGAAAGGCACTGTGCATGATTAGGCTTCAAAGTTCAAAGTCCAAAGGGCACCACACAGAAGAATTGTTTGGAGAGAGAAAAAGATTTATGAGAGAGAAAGAGATAGAGAAAGGTGTACTTTTGTGTTCACGAAGGTGGCGAGTGACATCTTCCCTCCGCTCACGTTAGTCATATCCTATTTCACTCATCTAATTTGCACCGTATTAATAACTTGGGATTTTTTCCAAATTTTCTAGTGGAGGTTTTCCAATGGATTATCTTCCTTTTTACAGGGTTATAAAATTTCGAAATATTATCTATACTTTTTTTTTTCTCAAGGAATACATTTTCTTTTTCTATGCTATCCTTGCATGTAAATGAGACATAAAAATAAATTTAATTTAAGAAGTATTTTAGGTGCGTCAAATTTATGATAATTTTAGTAATTTTTAACTATTATTTTTTTATCCTTTTAACTATTAACTTTATAATATATAATATAATTTTATAATTAAAATTAACAATGAAGATTATTAAATTATCATAATTCCAAACTATTATAAATATTTCCTTTAATTTAAAGTTGGTCTACAATATGATGTCCATTAATGTATAATATTTATATATAACATTGTTTTAATTTTTTTTTTTTAAAAAAAAACTCGAACTTGAGACCTTTTACAATGGAGGAAAAATAATGTGATATGAGCTATAACTAAGTTGTTTTTAATTTCTTATTGTAATATATATGAAGCTAGATTTGAATTTATTTACAATTTTCCAACTAAATTGTAGGAAAAGTGTTTGCTACAAATGTTGTGATCTAATTCCCAAAATGATGATATTATAATGCTGGAAAAAGATTGGGACCTAGAATAAGACCCTTCCAAAACAGAAAGTTATTTTATTATATTTATATACACCATGTGAATTAATTACTTATTACTTACCAGTTGCCAACCCCTAACTGCTTTTGTACTTCATGTGTCGAATTATTGGTAGATAGCTAAAATCATGGGGATAAAATCCATCAATATTTTTAGCAAATCTGTTGGCTCTTAAAAAATGGTGTGTGTCATGACGAGGATCTCTTGTTTTGTTCCAATTAGGAAACAAAAATCTATTGGCTGTTTTTATCTGGATTTGTATCCACCAAAAAGATCTATATGCATTCATGCATTGAACTCGATCCACAAATTTGTGCATGCATTCGTTTGAATATTCATAAACAAATGTGATTAGTGTTAATGGTAGTATCACCTAATTACTTATTATTATCATCTATGTTATAAGAACTACTAATGATTACAAAAATTGTATATTTGTATGTATATTGATTTGAAAATCTCAAGGAATTTATTTGTCACAAAATCTAAGTGTTGTATGAAGTTGATTTTCTAGCAGAATTGTTATTTTGTTAATTGATGATTGAGTTTGGTAGTAAATACTTTAACATAGTATTTGTTAAACTTTCTAGTCATTTTTTTTTATTTTTTGGAATTATGAATATATTGACTATTGAGTGTATTGATAGCATAAAAAATAAAAAAATAAAAAAGTATAAGGCTAATAGTTTGGAAATTAATAGTGACCAACCAAAACTTTAAGAAAAGAGAATAAAAAACTAAAGTAAATGTATAATTTTAAAAGATCACTTTTTATTTTTCTAAATAATTACTTTTATTAATTTTAAATGATCACTTATTTATTAATCCTATTGATTACAAAAGTATTAATTTATAGTATAATTAAAAAAATAATCAAAATACAATGTATATATACTTCAAGAATATTATAATAAAATTCTATATTTAATTATTTATTCATTCCCTTATAATATCTCCAAAGAGATTTAGTCACACTTTTTGTTTTGATGTAATTATTATTCTTTTCCCTTAGCTTGTGCATGTTCCAACCAGCAAAATATTATCTTTCTTGTATCCCTTTTTTCTATCACTCCCATGGTGTGGGGTACATACGTTACTTATAAAAAACACTTATCAACCATATACATACCTACACATAAGAGAGAAGCTGGAATTTCGTACAATTCATGCATGCAAAAAATCCACTAGTACTAAATTAAATATACTTGAACCAAATAAACCATACATGTATATAGTAGCACATACAATAACTTCTCATTATATTATCCTTTATATAAGGCCATTTTTACTTCATCTTCTCCCACTAATTATTTGCTTGCCTACATCGATCTCTACATATATAAACCTCAATACTCTTGCTTCTACTACTTCCCCACAAAAAAAAATTCATTCACATTTTGTAAATGATGAAGATCAAGAAGGTTAAACTTCTCAAAAGTTGCCTAAGGGAGTTCACTAAATTGAGAAAGGCAAATGCTAATAATTTTCTCATCAAAAGTGCAATAATCCCTGAAAAATTTCACATGTGGATTGGAGGTTGTTGCTTATTCCAAAATGAAGAGTCATCATCATGTTCATATGTACCAAAAGATGTCCCAAGAGGGCACCTAGTTGTGTATGTAGGTGAGGATTGCAAGAGATTTGTGATAAAGGTAGTATACTCAACAATCCACTCATTAAGGCATTGCTGGATCATGCTGAGCAAGTGTTTGGATTCACCAATAATAATATGCTTCGCATTCCTTCCGATGAGACCACTTTCCTTAACATTCTTCACAATGATAGCTATTACTATTGAATCTTGATGACCAACATCACAAGAGCCTTTTACATTGTTTCTAGTATCATTTATCTATATAAGTATGTATAGCAATGCAAATTCCCATTATTCATGGTCAAATTATCTTCCATGCTTCATCCTCTAAATTACATGTTCCCATTCCATCATACAAAGAAATACTTAGAAATCACATCCAAAAGTCTTACTTCACATAAACATACCTTCTTTTTCCACCCTCAACTCCACTAGACCCTCAAACATGCATACTTATGTCAACATACATATACACACATGACACATGGCAAGAAAATTATAATAATAGTCCAAAGTATTTTAATGTCATCACCACTCATACCAAACTAGCTAGAGCCTGTGAATCTTTCAACTTATGATTTCTAACTTTTTCATTGCTGCTGCATCATACAGATTTTTACTTGAATGTTTAATCAAATAAGTGATGATGGAGAAAACAAACCAGGGTATAGCTAGCTGAGGGAGCATAATACATACTTTGGTCTGATTAGGAAAAATTCAATGGTCCACAAAAGGAAGAAATAAATACAGTATAAATGTAAGTTATTCCTTGCAAACTATATACAAAGACCTCCAATTATTAATGAACATGGATAAATATTAAAATACCTTAAATGTCATTGAATAAGAGAACCAGAGATTCTGCACACCAGTGTTTCTTGTTTGAGGTCTAAGATACATTCACAAAGAGCATATATATATATATATATATATAAACATAAGAGACATATAGTTAGTTATCACATTTTCATTCAAATACATGTCCATGAACTATAAAAAATAATAATAAAAAGAAAGTATCCATCACAAAGGGTGGTAGCACATAATCACAGATACTAACAATGGAGCTAGCATATTGGTAGAGGAGCACCATTCCACTCCTTTAGACATTCCAACATTGGATCAATCAATTTTCCTTGACACAAAGCAGTGAATACCTTATCACATTCCTCACCAGGGGACCTAACTTTCTCACCACTCAGCAAATCTGTTCCCAAATTTTCTCTCACAAACTTGTAAAGTGGATATGACCTACACTCCTTGATTCTGTTAGGAACAGCAGCATTTCCATTCTCAACTCCAATCCTTGCACTCTCAATCTCTTTGGGCAAAAGGGTCTTCAGTTCTTGCTCAAAGGCTCCAATCTTTTGGAAAATTGAGGTGCTTGAATTGCACTCTCTCTCACCATTCTGCAATGCATGATCAACCAGTACTTGTCTCAGCTTCTGCATCAAAGGGTAGGTGGCGCTGCACGAATCATCCGCATAGGCGAAGACATACTCGCGATCCACGACCTTGAGCAAGTCTTTTTCGCAGAACCTCGAGGGATGCAACTCACCATTTACCCCCATTGTGAGCACCCTTTTGGCCACTTGGCTAACCGTGTTCTTTACAGTGTTCTTCAGATTCTCCTCTACATGCCTTAGATCAATGGCTTGGCACAATGCTACCAAGTAAGTTGATGACATTAGCTTCAATATATCAACTGCCTCTGCTGTCTTTCTTGATGAGATCAATCCCAAGGAGTTAACATCTTGATTATGTTGTTCAGCACTCTGAACATGATTTGTCACAGGATTTGCAAGGTACTGCAGCTCAGAGCAATACGAAGCCATTGCTATTTCTGCTCCTTTGAAGCCATAATCCAAGCTTGGATTCCTGCTAGCAGTTAAATTAGAAGGCAGACCATTGTTGTAGAAGTCATTCACAAGCTCTGAGAATTGAGCAAACATGAGTTTGCCAATGGAAGCTATGGCTAAGCGGGTGTTATCCATGGATACACCAATCGGAGTCCCTTGGAAGTTCCCACCATGAAGAGCCTTATTCCTTGACACATCAATCAATGGATTATCATTGACAGAGTTAATCTCCCTCTCAATCATCTTTGTAGCATGGCGAATCACTTCAATCTGTGGGCCCAACCATTGAGGTGAAGTTCTAAGAGCATATCTATCTTGTTTAGGCTTCTGAAGAGGATCAATCTCATGAACCTTCTCTGCAGCCTTAACATATGAGCTTCCATCCAAGATATGTTCCATTATAGCTGCAGCCTCAATTTGACCAGGGTGGTGCTTCAATTTGTGAGTTAAATGATCTGTAAACTCCGGTTTCCCCTGCATAACTTCGGCGAATATCGCCGATAAAACCTCCGAGAGGACTGCGAGTATGTTGGCCTCGAAAAGTACCATTGAGGCTAGGCCAGAACCAACGGCGGTTCCGTTGACCAGAGCCAAACCTTCCTTGGGCTGCAAGTCAAAGAAACCGCCGTTGATTCCGGCCAGCTCGAAGGCCTCTTTGGCATTGAGGAATTGTCCGTTGGGTCCAATTGACTTGGAGTTTGGCCTCCCGATTAGAAGGCCGGCTACATAGGACAACGGGACAAGGTCACCGGAGGCGGTGATGGTGCCGCGGAGAGGGATGCATGGTGTGATGTTGTGGTTGATGAACTTTGTAATGGCTTCTAAGATCTCGAATCTGATTCCGGAATATCCTTGAAGCAATGTGTTGATCCTAACCAACATTGCTGCTCTTGTTGCTGTGTGAGACAATGTGTGACAAGATTCTGTGCCGTTGCCGAATATTCCGGCATTCAAGAATCTGTTTGGACAAAAATTAAGTACTGGTTAAATCAAGAAAAATAAGTGAACAAGTCTATCAATCATAGTCATTTAACTTTGTTGGTTTGACTAATTTAATTTTGATACACAAATTTATAGTAGAACTTCTTTATATTGACATTTGATTAAGAGAGAGATTTTTGTGTGTTGGAGAGGGATGGATATTAAATATGCGTCAAGTAAAGTGGTGACATGAGTGGTTCCTGGGCTTCCATGTAGATGGAATAACCATAATATCGGTTACAAATTAACGAGACCACATGATAATCTTTTTTGCAAAATGCTAAAGTGACTAATATTTTCAATAATAAAAAAACTAATATTAACTCAAAAATATTGATCGACTAATTTTTTCTTTTGAAAAAAGAAAAATTACAGTTTTATATTATGCCACGTACATATCCATGATTGTGATATGTAAAGTTAAGTTATTCTTTAACTAAATTAATCACCATCTTATACAGGTTAAAGTGTTAAAACGATACAATGAAGAGAACAAAAAGGTTATTTATCTTTGAAGTATTATCTTAATCAATAATTCAGGATCAAGGTTGGACTGGGTTTTTTTAAAAAAAAAAACAAAAAAGGAATAATACGTACTACACCAACGCAAAAACAAAACAATACAACAAAAAACCACAAATGGCAAGTCAGATGTCCTCCTATGATGACTAAGCTTTTTAATTTCTTTATCCTTTTCTACCATTATTGTTAGACAAATTCAAATCATCTTGACCCATTTGACATTTTCTTACGTTACATCTCACAAAATTAATAATTAAGTAATCTTCTGAAAGACTTGAAGTAAGATTTAATTTTTAATAAAAAATATATGTATCCCATTTAAAAATTTCGAAATAAAAATAATTGATCTCACTTGTAGCTTATTTTAATTATTCATATAAAAAAATCAAATTTAAAGTTAAATTTTATTTAATTAATAAAAAATATAAATTTAAATGACTATTAATTTTATTAATCCAAAATGACATGAATCCCACAAAGACACAAACCCTTAAAATCTTAAGATGTTAAGTTTATGGGTATTTGATTTTATAAATTTCTCATTTCTTTTTTAAAAATGTGGGACTAATCCTTCACACTTTAATATTAAGACGGACAAATTAAAAGAGACGAGCTTCCAATGGGAGGATGAAAAATGTCTGTCTAAATTATAAAACAAAATGACGTATTGAATTAAGAGAAAGATTTTGTCCATCTGCTTCACAAATCACGGTGATTATTGTATGGAATTTATTATTGTTCCACCAATGAACACCAATATTGCTTACCTAACATTTCGTGCCTTAACTTTTCAGGCAAAATTTCATTTGTCACATTCCTTACCTAATTATTTAACAAGACAAAAAGGGGTTCGATAAGTTACAATAATATACGGTCTCCATATCCTTGCTTAGTGTTGTCCGCTCAATTTTAAATCAAAAGATAAATAATTAAATTGTTTAGAGAGTTAAATATCAAAATTACCCATCCAATTAATTATATATATTATATATGAATACATACAAAATTTAAATTATTTTTAATATATATTTTATATAAATAACTAATTTTTAATATACATCTTAACTTAATTCATTAGCAAATAGATAGAATAATATATAGAACTACATATCTATTCTATATCAATTATGGCACTGTACTTCTATCTGCTACTTATTATCCAAAAAATGTAGCCCAAAATTTATTTTCGAGTACTACGTATATATATATATATATATCATTAACAGGATCTTATATATAGATTTCAACTAATAGTCACAACAACATTAAGAAAGAAGAAATGAATTCACACCTATGTCAAATCTACAAACCGATAAAATATAGTTTTCCAAATTAGAACATGGCCTTGATCACCTAATTACGTATAGCACAACACTAATAACCTACCTAACCCCAAGTAACGACAATTAAAATATTCACTACTCATAACACAAATAATCATGAAACTCATTAATTTACGAATTAAATAAAATACTTTTATTTATTTGTTTTGAACAACATAGAAAAATATTATCACATAAAAACTCATGAAAAAGATCTTTAAAAATATTATAAAATTAATAATCTAAAATTATTTTGTTTATTATTAAATACTTATTACATCTAGTCTTACTAAATCATTATTTTAAAAATAATTTAAAGATATAAAATAAAATAATTTTAAATTGATTTAGGCTAATTTTTATTATTTCCTCTTATTAGCAATAGAATGCTAACATACATTCGTCAATTGTAATAATAATCGTAGAAGTGTTGATACTTAATAACAATTAATAAAAGAAACTACAATTTAATGAATCCAATTGATTAATTAATGGTTACCTTATGAGTTCATTTTGGAGGGCACCACCTTGCTTGGTTCTCCGGTGTGAGGTTGCACCAAACCCTGTGGTAACGCCATAGCTATCCGTACCTTTCTCCATGCTCTCTCGAACCCAATCACTGCTTGCCTTTACCCCGGCACGTGCCTCCTCCGCCAGAGCCACCGCCACGCCATCATCGTTGGTGGCCACTGCGGCCACCTGGGATATGGTGAGTCCCTTGCCACCCAATAACACCTCCTTCTTCCTATACTCTTCTACCATCCGCTTTACCTCGTCGAGGTGGCTGCCTTTTAAGGCTTCTGCAGCCATGGCCCAGTTTAACGGGTCATGGCTACCATTGCAAAGGTTCAAAGAGTGGTTTCCGCTCTCCGAATTTTCCATTTTAAGAAGTGGTTGGTTGAAGCTGGCTAGAATAATGGTGATTGAATAACAAGACTTGTATATTGTATATGTAACGTGACTATAATGATTATGATCACAAAAATGGAAATTAAAGGAACGTAACAACTAACTTACAGGACAATAAGATAATTAATTAGCCTTGGTATTGTGATTACAAAAGGAATAATAAAAATAAAAATGAAATGACAAAGTGGAAAATTTTCTTAATGGGAATGCAGGAAATTAAGAAAATTTTCCTGAGGAAAAGAGGGAAAAAATGGGGGATTATATATAGATAGAGGGGGTTGGTGACATTGAGTGTAGGTGGGTAAGCCGATGGGTTAGTTGAGAACACGAGGTGACCGTTGGATGATCATGGGAATGGAGGGTCCCGATTGGGACACGTGGAGGTGTGAGTAGCTTTGTTAACACAAGTGATGTTGTTGTAGGTAGTGGTGGTAGTGCTTGTGCTGGGTCCAATAATCCAATCCCAATCCAAACCCAAACCCACGTTATTATTATTTTGAGGCTTATATTAATCTTAGTCTATGTATGTTTGAAAAATGATGAAGAAGGAAAAGGGGGAGAGAGAGGTAAGTGAGAAGAAGGGAAGGAAGTGTGGGTTGGTGGTGTTGAGAGTTGAGAGACCTGAGAAGGGGTAGCGGAACACTCCAAACTCTATATTCCAAAATGATAATGAATAAGTATTATTATTATTAGTATTCAATTAACGTGACAATGATGATGAAATGATAGATACTTTTATTTCTTAATTACGAATCTCAATTATTATTAGGCTTCAGTTTTGTATATATATTAATTTTAATATACAGTGTAAACTGTTTTATTTAAAAAATTAATTATATTTGTTTTTTTGGATAATTATTTAGGTTTATCTATAAATTAAAACTGGTTAACAGTGGGAGTGTTTCAATTGAGTTGATAATTACATTAAATTAATCGAATATACGGTTATATAATAGAACATGAACGTGGATGATTCAATTATTGGGACAGCAAAATGGTGTTATTTAAATTAATTAATTTATATTGGTATTATTATAATTTTATAGTTTTAGTTTTTTGAAAAGAGAATATATTTTAAAAATGTGTTATTACATTTGACTTGTTAAAAGATCATCAGATCCTTTCTGGCTATAACTTAAAAAAAGGGGGTTCCCTTCAAGAGTTACATTAATTTAATTATATTAATACATATGATATAATAAGTCAACAAAAGAGGAGATACACTATGAATAGAGAGTATAATAAACAACGTAATTAAATTTGGAAAATTTAAAAGTTCGACCCAAATATAATTAATTAAGATCTTTTTTCAGGTAAATATAATGTCCAATAAAGTTAGGTTATTTGGGCAACTAAATAAACTTCAATCTAAGAATACCGAATAGAGAAGTTTGAATATTAGGTCATACAAAAAATTTAGTATATTGACCAAGAATGTATTAACATAATGTATGAAAACTATCTTTTTTATTATTAATATTTCTCTATTAAATAATTACACCAGCCAATCAATCATTCAATGTTATAACTTATAAGAAAAAGGAAATATAAGCTACAAACTTTAATACAACGATAATGCAGTATATGGTTTGCCACGTCATTGAATTAAAATGGTGAAAATTTTCTATGAGATTAGTACTGTAAGAAGCTGAGGAAGCCAAAATGAGTTGCCTAAATTCTTGATCCGAAACATGTGGTTTCGTTTCATTTTGTTGAAAGAGATTATAAAAACAACCACCACTAATATTAGTACATCAAATCAACATACATAGCATCATTTTTCAAAAACGTGTAAAATATATATTTCGCCTTATATGTTGTTTTCCAGTATATAAATAGAGACCCGAACGGAAGTCGATGATGGGGATTTAGGTGGATTTGGTAAAGCTTTTGTGTTTGGTAAATAAAAAGATGACGTATTTGTGCTTGCAGCTTTTAAAAGATAGGGGTGCTTTTGAAAGCACCTGAAATGGAGTTTTTCAAATATGACTTGTGATTATCAAAATTGAAAAGTCCTATATAACCCTATTTATTAATAAATATTCACATTTATTATTACATTTATATCTGTTATGGTCATTTTAAATTTTAAAGTCATTTTATCAAACATAATTATTATTGTTTGTGCTTATTAAAAGATCATTTTTATTTGATTTTACCAAACACACATGCTACGATTTTTAAAAAGTTATCTTTTAAAAGATAACTTTCATAAGCTACTTTTAAAATGTAAAAGCTTTACCAAACCCACCCTTAGTGTGCAATTAACCATGGACAAGTTAATTAAAGAAAACGTAAGTATCGAAGCTTCGGATCTCGTCTTATGTATATGCAGTAAATCATTGGCTAGCGACAGACTGGAATTAAGATTTAGGACGAATTAGTTTTCAATTTATTGCAGAAAATAAAAAAATTAAAAGACGTGTAAAACATAGAAGCATAATATTCTATCATGCTTGTGAAATCTCTTTAATATAGTCTAATGAAATTAGTCAAATATAATTCTGATAATAATAATCCGGATGAGGGCTTTTATTGGAAGCTTTCATTTCATGAAGGTATTTTTTTTCTCTGGACATCACGAAGGTGTGTATATATTATTATTATTATTATTATTATTATTATTATTATTATCCGATCCACTTGTTGATCAGAAACCTTCACCAACCCCCATTGTAATGTAATCAAAGTTGCTTTGCAGTTGGTAGAAGAAAGTTGTGGAGCTGAGTGAGCCTCCTTGTCTTTGAGATTTCAAATAAATTAAACCTTATATAAAATGGTTTCCTAATTCTCTTCTCTCTGTTAATTAATAAATCTTTTTTTTATGAAAGATGTGTAAATAAATGAAAACTAATTAAGCACTACGTGTGCTCAGCAGCATTTTTTGGAATCAAATTGTGTTCTATTTAAAAAAAATAAAAAATAAAAGGCAGTTAAAGGCAAAACAACGTGATTCCCTAATTAATTTTCATATATGGTAACATATTATATATCTTGAATGTAATTAAATTCATTCCATGAAGAATAAAAGTACAAAAGGATCTACTTAATTATATTATATATATTACTATATATCACGAGCAATCCTTGTAGGTATAGCTAGTGGGTTGGTGAAAAGCTTTCAATACCAACGACAAGAAATTAAAAGGAAAGTTTCTTCATGAATCCAAACCATATAGAAAAGGAAATAAAACAAATTTATTCAGATTGATTGGTTATATATATATGAAATCATGCTAAACCTAAAAAGTGGTTGTCCTTTCTCTATATATATACAAGAGCAAAAGCTCTTTTACTTCAAGTCTTAGAACAACATGGCAAAAAAAAAAAAAAGGTTTGAAGATACAACACTTACGTAGTGATGATATATGATCGAAGAAAAATCGAAAAAGAAACAGAGGGGCAGAAAACCCCTAATTAAAGAACTTATTAAACTATGTTATAGGCTTATTGCTATGTATATGGCCCATCATTTTGATGCATAACAAAGTGTACTTTTTATGTGGAATGTTTTATATATATATAATGTGTCTATTATTTAATGCCTAATTATATTAGTCAACTATAACTTGATTCATCAATAAATTTGGAGCTCAATTTATTAGTTGGTGAAGAAAAAAAAAGAAGTGATGTAATAGTGAGTCATTATTGATTGGTTACTCAATCAAATTAAATATATATTTTCTAGGTTTTAATTTTTTTAATATATATTATTGGAACCTTCTAATAATTATAATAAATCAATACATACTATATATATTGATGATTAAAAATATTTTTTTTAAATAAATATACAGTTTATCTAACATATCTCTTAATAATAAGGTTATTATTAGAAGAAGTTATCAAATACTTTATTTTAATAAAATAAATACATTGCAAACTAAATTTGAATTTTTTTATAAAAAATTAATTGATAACTTTAACACACATTTGTTAGCTAAACCCATAAATATATTATTCAATTATATATGCAAAGTGAAAAAGAATATTTGATCAGATTAGTAGTGTATAATAATATGATATATAATGATAACAAACAAAAGTAGTTATTAATCTTTTGATTGGGTTTACTTAGACATATAAACAAAGTGGTGTGGTTGGTTGGTAACCAACGACAGAACCCTACAACCCCACGCCAGATCCCAAAATTTTCTTGTCTTCATATTTATGGATCCGCACATTCACACATGCACACATGAATAATGAATCATTTATCATTTTCAGTTTATTACTTTTCTTTATTATTTGAAATTATAAAAAAGTAGGAGGGAATTAAAGAAGCATGCGTGCATCAGTGCATGTATGTGTTACATATTACAATTATTTATGCCGATATTCTCTTAGTGCACTTCCAAATAAAATATAAAAAAAAGTGATCACCATTGTTATTCGTTCAAACCATCTTCACCTATTTTGATATTTCATATCAAATAACTTCATACACATCCAACTATAAGTTTATTAATCATTTTCGTTAATATATAATTATCACTTCCGTTTATTGGGATCCGAAATATATAGTTCATGTACTTGCTAAGAAAATTCAAATCCAACTCACCTAATCATTATTTGATAGTCATTTTTTAATCGTCAATCATCATGAAGGTATCTTTAATTAAATGTGTGTGTGTGTGAATAACATATTATTATCACAAAAAATATAATATCAATTTCTTTTTTTTTTTGTTTTTCTTTATATGTGATTATCATAGTAATTAAGGAAGTATTAAAAAGTAGTTGTAGGTTTCATCACCGAGTCATTTCTTTTTTTTTTTTGTTTTTCTTTATATGTGATTATCATAGTAATTAAGGAAGTATTAAAAAGTAGTTGTAGGTTTCATCACCGAGTCATTAAATAAAAAAGGCCGATCCATGAAGAAGGACATCCTAGCTACCTGAACTGTTTTGATTTGATTGAGGAGGGAATAATATGCACTTGATCATCATCACCTCCCAATAACTAATATCGCTACAAATAAGTTAGACAACCCTGTTCTTTGACTTCTTGTACGACGATTTATTCGAGGCATATCTCCACTTTGAAAAGGTTGAATTTATATTTCGGTTTGGAAAAAAAATTCAAAGAGGTAGATATATATACAAACAAAAAAATATTAATAATTAATAAAAAAAGACAGTGAATAATTAACACTTTTTACAAACAAAATATTTAAAACTTAAAAAATATAATATTCAAAACCTAAAAAATCAGAATATATCGAATCTTAGAAAAAGAAATACCTTGTTTGGATTATAATATTATTATTGCTATCATTTTATCAGAAATATATCTCGAATATTTAATTTTGATGTAATTTATTTAAAAAATCTAACTTTTAAACTTTTCATTCTTATATTGATTTTTTTATGAATAATGTTACGGAATCAACATTAGGAAGCTAATAATTAAGTTATCATCCAAATTTTATATGAGTTATTATCTCTAATTTATATATCCAAAATTAAGTTATCATCCAAAATTTATATGAGTGTATTAGCTTCCTAATTTTTTTTTATTGGGTGACAATCCTTATATTGATTTAAAGTGTTTATAGATGGTTGAATTTTAATTGTCTAAATAATACAATTTCATTGATATGATTACCATAATAAGGAAACAAATTAATTACGTACGTACGTAACACATATATAGCACCGCTTATTCTTGTCTCCTAAGGTAACATATTTATACTTTTTAAACATGAGCACTTGTGGAAGACTTAAACGCATGCATTAAATCTTATCTTTGAAGAGTCATCCAGCTTATCATTATTATGAAGATATATAAATCAACATTTAAACCGACAATTAGTTGATTAGCAGACAAAGAACTATAAATTGGGTACAGCTTACTTGTGCCACCATTTTCAGCACTAGTGTGGAAACCATTGAAACAAAACATAATTAGAGTGACAACATTTGAAATGAAAACATCACAAAATAAACCAAAACTGGTATCATATAGGAGATGACAACATTAATTACCTAAACCCAATTAAGGTACCCATCCTTCCTAATTAAGTAAATATCCAATCCAATTCAAACCATTTATTGATGATCTTCACAATGCAATGAGGCTTTCTTTTGTTTCTTCATTATCAAGAATTAGAAGACACTCACTATATATGTTTGAGTCAAAATGATTTAGAGAATGAACCAGGATTTACATTATAAAGGTAAGGTTATATTCAGAGATATAATAAACACGTGAATTGAAACATAAATACATGTTCTTCTTTGTGAGTGTATGTTACTTCTAACTTTCCACTTTCTGTAGTAACCCACACCTGCACAAAACAAAGAAATAATAATGTACAAATTCAACAAGTAATAATAATGTAAACCAAGAAAGCAACCTTTACTGTTTTGTCCATTGAACAAGATAAAAGGAACTGGTCCCAGCAGAGAACTGACATCACAATAGATGTGTGATCCGTTAATATCTGTAGACACTGTAAATTTTCAAGGTTCCATACCTGAAAGACAAACATCCAATTAAACCATAGCTATGAAATTACAATTTACATGCTTGTGGTTATATATGATAGCCATGCAACTTACTCTTATAGTATTATCCATTGAACTGGCGTAAAGTCTGTTCGCTCCAACTACTAATGAAACAACACCACGCAAATGTCCTGTAAGTGATGCAGCTGGCTCAAACACATTCGCCACTACGGTAAACTTCCATGTCAATATAGACCCGTCCTACAAGAAATTATAATTGAAGATAAGCATATATTGACAAATTAGATAGTGAATTGAGAAATGAATTTACCAGTGCACCAGTAAAGAGAATATCATTATTGACAACAAGAGCATATACTTGTCCAACAAGACCTTGTAGACTTAGTTTCGTGTTGCATGCCTGCATTACCATTTTATCAAGCCAAATTAAACATGATAAAAAAAAGCACACGCCAATGCTGGTCTCTATCTCTTACCCTAACACAATTGGGTATACCAACAAATATCCAAGGACCTTCATTGATCATGCACCCTACTTCTCCACCAACATTAATCTCTGCAATGAGAAAAGCTAGGTGAGCACCAATTTTACTTTATTTGGACCAGCATATTTAACCAGCAATTGAACTTTTTTAGTCAAATAACTCATTATCATCTGTTTTAACTAACATTTTTTAATATTAATGGCCAACTACTGATAAAAAAAATAATAAAATTTACTGGTCATTTGACATTGCTCGTAAAGAAAAGAGTGGGAACCTGTCCAGACTGGCAATCCCAAACTCTGAGAGTCTCATCTATACTTGCAGTATAAAGCTTATCAGAAGCAGAAGGCAGAGCTATTCCACTCACAACCTGAAAATAACTAACTCAACAACTTCAACAAACCAAAAACCAAGAATGATCAAGATTCTGTTACCTTCCTGTGGCCTTCAAGCTGAGTGAGCAAAGAGAAACCATCCCCACAACTCCAAGAATGAATGAACTTGCACCTCTCACCATAACCACAATTCCCCTGCACCCAATAATTACATACTTTATCAGCCTTCCTAACCGCTCTACCATTTCCATGGCCCCACGTGGAAGCGCCATTCATAAAGTTCTGGCTCCGGCGGGAACCTGAGAAGCCGGCGTTATTATTGGAAGAGACGGCGGCAGCGTTAACGGTGGAGGTAGGGGAGTTGCGCTATGGAGAAAGGGGCAGGGATGCCTGTTGCACTTTCCAGCTTGCCAATGGTAGCACACTTTTTGGTGGAAGACACGCTTGTTGCCACCATCTACATCCATGTTCGTGTTTGTCCTTTTATTTGCGTGTGTGGATTGGAATTGGAATAAGTTGGAAGGAACATGAATTGGATCGCGCAGCGTGGGAATGAATTATGAATGTGATCATCTAAGTTTGGAACCCTGATTATTGCGAATTCAGATGCAGACCGGAATGAACTCTCTATTCTTTTTCTTTTCTTTCTTCTTTATAAATTGAAAATGAAATCCATGGCCTTATATTATACAAGAAGAAGAATTGGTTCAAAATACTGAGATACCTGCTGCATATAATAACACATTAAACATCATATTTCATATTTGATGTATAGGGGGGGTGTTCTGTTTTTATAACACCCCACCAAAATCACCTATTAATATAAATATTAAAAATAGTTAAAAAGTTATATATTTACAGATAAATATTATATGATGCCCATGTTTTGTATCCTCTTATGAACTGCTGGAATGTGAATATATGGAAAATGGACTGTATTATATAATTGGAAAAATGTTGAAAAAATGAAGAAGCATGGTAATCGTATATTCATATAAAAATATTTTGGAGTTAAATTTAAATGTCATGCTGATGTAATTCTGTTTATTAAGCTTCATGCCTTCATGTGCTCTTCTTCTGGTCATTGATGCAGGGACCTTCGTTTGGTGAATTGGGATTGTGTATTGTGAAGTGCAATATCCTTGGAAGGGAACCTAGGTCAAATTGTTGTTGCCACAACTAGGATGAAACTCTGCTTGGTGACACAACCTAGATCAAAGATACATCCAATTCATGACTGACTTATATACTAATCAGGTTGCTTTTTAATCTTAACATACTTGTGCAGATTCCAAAACTGATGATGTTTATGTTTCTAGGGGACCCGGTTATGTTGTTTGCTTAACACGGGTGGTTGAGGAGATTATTTCAAGTCATCAACAGTTCTCTATACTTTAATTTCTCATCAAGACATGCTTCATTTTTAACACCAATTAATGGTATATATGATTCAACTGTGTATTCCATCTGGCTATGCGAATACACTAGTAAAAAATATGTGTGATTGTAGAACTTCTACTTATAATACAGTGTGGTGATGAAACTAGTGCTCAAGCTACAAAAAGCATATAAATAAAATAAAAGGATTCATTATATTTATGTATGATAAATATTATACACAATCTCAAAAAAACAAATTCAATTTAGCCTTTTTGATAACCTACCAAGTTCCGTACTAGTTAAAAAAAGCTACCAGTACGGAGACTTTATCCCCAAAGCTACACAAATTAAACAGCCTATCCATTCCTAAATATAGTTTCTAAATAATAAATAAAAGAATGAATGAATGAGTTGTAATTTTTTTGCATTTAAATTAAATTGAATAACTCCACAGGGACACTTCGGCATCATCAAATTCCACGTCATCAACGCCATACTCACTCACACAGTAATGTGTTGGAGACATCAACGCCATCGTCCTCCACATCTCCGGCAACCCTCCTTCTTCTTCTTGCTCTTCTCCTGCCGCCACCATCGTCGTCTCTGACGCCACCTCCATCCCCGCAGCACCCTCCCGCCTCACTTCATCACTTTCCAACTCCGTTACGGGGCGGAAGGCCTCCGCAGCTTCCGCCGCAGCCTTCTGGATGTCTCTGGCGTCTGCAGTCTCCGGCACGGGGAGGCGCCACGCAGAGTCTGCGAAGTTAAGGCAGGCAGACCTCCCCCTGAGAGCGATGGCAGCCACGTCGTGAGCACGCGCTGCCATCTCTGCAGTGGCGAACGTCCCAAGCCATATCCTGGTCTTCTTGTTTGGCTCCCTGACCTCGCAAACCCACTTGCCGGAGTTCCTCCTTCTCACGCCGCGGTACACAGGGTGGCGCGTCTCCCTGAACTTTTTCCTGCCCGCTCTCTTCTTGGGGTGGCTGGCCGCCAGCACCACCTCCCCCTCGGAGACAGTGTTCTCGGAGGAGCTAGTCGGCCGTTGGTCGTTATTGAGAATATGATTGATCGGAAACATGTCAAGTTTATAAACTTTGAAAGTTATATTGGAGTGAATGGAATAGTTTGTTGAAAAGGGTCAGTATCGTAATTTGACGTTAATTGCTTCTGTGATGTTCTTCTTGAGTTCTTGTATGTGTGCTTTGGGAGGGAAATAGATAATTGAAATTGGTGAGTTGTGTTATATATATAATTTGTGGGGAAGTGATGGAGAGTCACTGTGTTTCAAGGAATTGAAAGTGACAACGCGGAGTGTATGTGTATTAAGATTTAAGAATTTAGGATGATGAATAGGAGACAGCTATGTAATTTATTTGATGTTACTAGATTTTTGGAGTTTGTTTATTTCTGGATTTTGATTGCGGGTCATGGGATGGAGTTTGTCTTTTTCCTCCCACGGTATGGACTATGGTTAAGGAATTGTCAGACTTGCCACTTGCCATTGCAACTTGGATTTCTCATTATCTGTGTCTGGATTTTGACACGTGTGACTTTGTCTCCCCCAAAGTCCCCTACTAGTTTCTACTTCTAGATTTTAAAACTGGATAAGGTGGTTCTTGAATGAAAGGGAAAGGAGAAGGTGAAGAGAAAGAAGGGAACCCGGGATGGACTCCTTGTCAGTTGTCATAGTCAAATGAATTGAATCTTTAATTCTTTATTATTATTATTTTTATTAACAAGTAACAATTGGTAATTTTTTTAATATTGGAGTAGTACGTATGAAATGCGAAAATATGGGAATAAGTTGGTGAATTCCTTGAATATGGGTATTGATTTCTGTGTGATGGCATAGTAAATGCGTCATTGACGCATTGCATTGAGAGAGGAAATGCGTCATTGACGCATTGCATCACAACATGACCCTTGTTTTTTGTGTTAGGGAATGCGTCATTGACGCATTGAAGGTTGTCAGGCATTGCAATGCGTCCATGACGCATTGTTTGAGGGAATAAATAAAAAAAAATTTCGAATTGCTGCTCTTGTTACTTGCCTTCATCTTTGAGCTTGGGCTTCGCTTGCTCTCTGTGTTTCGTTTTCACTTGTTGTCTGTGTTGAAGGTAAGTGTCTTGCCCCAAAAATTTGTTTTTTGATTTTGCTCATTTAAATTAGAAGGGTGATGGAAGTTCATATGAAGGTGTATTATAATGGTCAGATTGTATCTCATACTGCATAGGGTATAATATTTATGTGTGATAATCCATATTTTTTTGTTGTTCATCCTATGATATTATTCGAAGAGCTTAAAAGTGTGATAGGTCAAAATGTGGAGACTAATGTGATGAAAGTTGTGAAAAGTAAGTTATATAGGCGTCCGGTGTTAGTATTCGGTGGATTTATACAGTTTCAAACAATGTCCATTGTGGATGATGTGAGTCTGCAACAAATGATTTCAATCTATTTAGAAAACATGGCACATGCGTCTGTGATCGAGTTGTATGTAGAGTTTGAACAAGTACCGTATGTCGTTGGAGCGGTGGAAGAGGCTCAGCTGGACTTGGCATTTGACGGTTATTATAGCGACAGTGAAGAAGAATTCGGAGGCAACTATGAAATGGACGGTGCAAATGAAGAAGACGTACTGGAACATGATATGGATTCAGATGTGGGGGATGTTGCAAATGCTCTTGCTAATGAATTCCCTTTTCAAGAAGCATCCTTCATGCGTGTTTTGGACGAAGAGGCTATGAAGGAACCAGAGTTTGCTGAAGACATGAACCCAGGTATATGTTAAATAAGAATTATTATGCTTATAATCATTACTACGATGAACATTGTTGTTACTATTATTGTCATTAGATTTTGTGCATGACAGTAGGTATGTTGTTGTGGTGACTATTAGGGTTTTTAGTGTGTTGTTAGTTTACGTGGTGCAATGAAAATTTTTTTTTGAGGAGTAACTCTAATAAAGATGTGGCGGTTTTGAAATGACAGGTCCAACTTATGTCCCGGGTGGAGAGTTTGCCATTGGAATGGAATTTAATTCCAG
>JASCZI010091341.1:12634-22986 GCA_036250425.1 Stylosanthes scabra | reverse complement strand
TACTACCAATTCTCATTTGAAGTAATATTTCTTCCTTGCAGATGAGTTATTGAAGCTGGGAATCACTGATGGTGTCACAGGTGAGATTCATTAGTATTATATTGCCGACAAAGTGTTCGTGCTGTTCTATTTTCAAGGTTTCCTTATGCAACCTTGTTGAAATTTCATTTTTAGCAGAAGTGGAATTGAAACACTCTTCTATCTGGATGGCCGGTGTGTACTTAATGCTACTAATTCAGTTTCTTGAAAATAAGGTGGCCGTCGAGCTCACTCGGGCAGAATTTGTAGAAGCACAAGAGGTTGTTTATATGCTTTGGGTATATTTTGTCATCTATATGAATGAGAGGACATGATAACTTGTATTTATTTCATTAATATTTCAGGATCAATTGAAACATGTACCTTCTTAGCTGGCTTGTTTTGATGATAACTGTGATTTAAAAAAGTTGGCAGTGAAATTGTGTCCTACTATGCTCCAGAGCTGAAATAATTTATGGTATTTTATGCAATCTTGCAGGCTTTGATACAGATGAAAAATTGGTTCACACGGTTTCCAACTATATTACAAGCATGTGAGAGCATCATTGAGATGCTTAGAGGCCAGTATGCTCATTCTGTTGGCTGTTATAGCGAAGCTGCTTTTCACTTTATTGAAGCAGTAAAGGTGTGTCTTTAACATAAGGATAGATGTGATATTAAAGTAGTGACCAAGATGTGTAGTGATTATGATAAATTTAAATGATGGTTTGTCATGGTATAGACCTATATTTGTAGTTTTATGATTGGAGACTACTATAAATTGTAGGCGGATATTGAAACTAACATATTTTTGTGCAGCTTACAGAGAGCAAATCAATGCAAGCTATGTGCCAAGTTTATGCAGCTGTCTCATATGTCTGCATTGGTGATGCTGAATCATCTTCACAGGTCCAACAGTTCCTACAATTGCAAATTGATTATATGCTACATATTTTCTTCTAGTAGTTTAATTCCATCAAGTGTGTATTTTAAACAAATCATAATTTTCCTGCAGGCTCTTGATTTGATTAGCCCAGTTTACAGTGTTATGGATTCCTTTGTAGGAGTTAGAGAGAAAACTGGTGTTCTTTTTGCTTATGGTCTCTTATTGATGAAGCGACAGGATCTACAGGAAGCAAGGCAAGTATTTTATTCAGGTTTAGTCAACCAGGATTATTTGTCTCTGTGTGAATGTGCCATTATGATTATATTTATACATCAGATTTTGTTTTTCATAGAAAATGTTTTGAATGTATGGAAAGGATCTTTCCAAGAACTAGGTGTTGATTTGCAGATATACGAATTACTAAGTATAAAATATGTTTATATACTTGATAGATCTGCTTCAGAACTATCTTTCTTTATTGGTTTATTAGGGTAACCAGTAACTAGTTTATATTAACAAGTAAACAAGTGCAGTAGATCAAAGTACTATTAGAGAAATGAATCACCTTCCTAGGTATATCTTATGATTTTATCAATTTGCATCTCATTTTAAAGAAGAAACGACTAACAAGTCTAGAGAATTGGGAGGGATATACAAATCCAATTGCTTTGAAAACCATATGTTTAGACCCAACTGACAAATTCAACTGGAAAACTATTGATGACATTCTATCCAGCCAATCAATAGTTTGACACTAATAACTTGTTTTAGTTGAAAACTTTGGTTATACCAATAAAACTTCGAACCAGTCAAATCACCCCTAAGCAATCTGAAGCATCACACGTAACATGCTATTTTTCTTTCTTTATTTCGTTCTTCCTTTTAAGTTATACTTTTATTTTGCAGAAATCGACTGGCAAGGGGATTGCAGCTGACACATACTTACTTGGGTAACCTTCAACTTGTTTCCCAATATTTGACAATCCTTGGCAGTTTGGCTCTTGCTTTGCATGATACCGTACAAGCCAGGGAGATATTGAGATCGTCGTTGACCTTGGCAAAGAAGCTTTCTGATGTTCCAACTCAGATATGGGTGCTATCTATTTTGACAGGTACTTTCCATCTAACACTACTTAGTGTGTAACTGTAACATATCTATATCTACTGTAATCAAGTGAAGCTTTTTTCTTCTTATATCCATAGAGCCTTTAGAATGTTCTGCCTTCTGCCTTTGTTCCTGATTTTTTGGGTTCATTTTTTTTTTATTTCTTTTGAAAAGAGTGGCTTGTATGGAAATTTCGACCCTAAACCCTAAACCTTTTTGGGTGTTCCTTACATTATGATTTATGTGTAGGATATAACTAATTTGTTGTGGCCTTTCTGCATCTGCTGTCCATTAAATTTTATTTTTACTATTATTGTTGTTGTTGTTCTTGTGGCTTCTTGCATCTTCTGTTTCTTTTTTTTTTTTTTTTTTAATAAATTGTAATCCTTCCTTAAGTTCTACTCTCTCCACTTGGCTCCTGCAGCTTTATATAAAGAATTAGGGGAAAGAGGGAATGAAATGGAGAATGCTGAGTATCAGACAAAAAAGATAGAAGAATTGCAAAAGAAGCTTGCCGAAGCACATGCATCCATTCTTCATATTGAAATAGTATGGTCTTCTTGACTGAGCAAGAGCAAAAGTTTGCTATACTTGTTCGAATTCTCGGTTAATTAATGTTTATCTTCCCCTTTCTGATTGTCAGATTTCCAAAGTAAGGTTTGACGTTCGCCAATTACATGAGATGGACAAGAAGCGCGCAATGGCAGGGGCAACAATGGGAGTTAATCTTGATATCCCAGAATCTATTGGTTTGTCAGCACCTTTACCTGCTACATCATCAACAAGGCTAGTTGATATAGACAGTGGAAGGCGAGGAAAGTGGAGAGTTTAAGGTTCTTGTGGATAAATTACGGTTAACTGCAGGTTCAGATATTTTGTTAGGTAGGATGTAATCTGGCATACAACATACCAGGAAGGGTTTCAACTTTCAATCATGTGCATTGCTGTTAATTGTTAAAGTGGTTGTATTCTGTATAGTTAACTAGGATGTTTATTACCGATTAAGATGTACAATAGAATGTGTAGTAACACTCACCTAAGAATAGGGGGGTTTTCTGTAATTATATCAAGAGAAATGTGGTGTAAGGTTTCAGAATTAGGAGTTATTGTGTTTTGAGGTACCCATGATTTCCTTCTTATAACGTTCAAAATCTTTCAGTGAGATGAGATTAAAATTAAGTTACAGATATTCATATTTTAGTGTGCTTGAGGTACCCAACCCATAATAATGATTAGAATGCAGTATCTATTATCTATTATTTACAAGGTTTAGAGATAGAAAAGGGTTATGATCCTTTTATCCGTTCTCTTAGGACAAAATATAGGTTAAATTTGTGATATGAAATATATTTTGTTGTATACTTGTTTTTATTTCTAAATATAATTTTGTGTCCTTATTTTATAATTCTATCATGTTTTACCTATGAAATGAAACCTGAAATTTTTGTGTTTTAGTCAAACTAGAAGCAGATCATGAGGTGTAAGACACGTGAGGGTGAAGGAAGATGAACCATTGGTTGATAATAAGCTAATAAGCTCAAGTTACTTTTTTCTTTTTTCTTGGTATCTACTAGATCGAAAGTTCAAATAAAAATATATAAAAATTTTGGGTTATTAAAATACATGATTAAGCTTTAAAATTATACTTATCTATTATTACTTTATTTAAATATAGTTAAATTGCTTGGGAAAAAAAAGGTCATGAACATTTCCAGAACTGGATGAAAACGTGGTGTAATTTTCCAATATTATAATTGGCTATTAGATCTTCCATTCTTGTCATATGTCATTTAACTTCATTTTCCAGATAGAAAATGCAGAATGAACTTGGTCACATAAAGGGCAAAAGGGAGCATCTTCTTCATTTGCCATTTTTGTTCAAACTAAACTATTCAACTGAACTCAAATAAGTAGTAAGTAACCCACCAACAACGCTAACATATTCTCTTTCTCTCTGCACACACATATCAATTCTATATTCTCATTTTGAACCCCTCACATTTCTGCACTTCTTCACTTTTGAATAATTCAATTCCATTTAGGGTTTAATCCAGAACCCATCAAAAACCTCAGAGAATTCCCTTGATTCATCTCATGTTTCTTCGTTTTGGCTCCAACCCATTTTCATAACACATAAAAAGTTTCAGACTTTGGGGGTTTTGAGAATAATAACAATAATTATGCTTGCTGCTGCTGCTTCTGCATCTAAGCACCTTCTTCAACGCGATGTTAGACCCACCACTGTTTTGGCCTCTCATGGTGTCAGTGGAAATCGTGTTCGGTTGCTCTTAACTGCTTCTGGCATCGGCAGAAGCCCAATTCACAGAAGCATAGGAAGCAGGAATTGTGGTTTTGGGATTCATCCACAGCAACACAGAACATGCCACCCAAGTTTGCTTTTCTCTGTAAAGGGGTTCCTCTCAGATTCATCACCTTCCTCTTCCTCGTCAAATTCATCTCCTTCACTACATGGAAGAGTAACCAGGCCTTATATACTACAAACTGTTCGTTAAAATGCCTCTTACTTTTTTCATTGAAGGAACTTTTGTTGATTAGTTGAAATTCAATGGATTTGATGATGACTTTGATTTTTCCTGGAATTGTTATGAAGCAGAGTTCAACTGTGGATGGAAGAGCATTGTTCTCAACTTCAAGTAAAAATGATGATGCAGGTGCCCCTAAGCAGAATGAGACTGCCAGTAACCAAAAGAATGCTTCCAGCATTGTCAAGTCAGCTTCAGGGGATAAAGTTGCTGATATGAAGATCCTTCGGACGCTTGCCAGTTACCTGTGGATGAAAGATAATCCTGAATTTCGGTTTCGGGTTGTTGCTGCCTTGGGTTTTCTTGTTGGGGCTAAGGTCAGGTTACCTGGTAGATTTGTTGTGTTGTGATTAATTTTGTGATGATAACTGTTTTTGTCCCTGTCGATTCACTCAATTGCCATTTTTGTCATTGCTGCTATGTCTAATGGTTGATTGATGCGCTGTGTTTTGTTTCCTCAGGTTTTGAATGTTCAGGTCCCTTTCTTATTTAAGCTGGCTGTTGATTGGTTGACAACTGGCACAGGCAATGCTGATTCTCTTGCTTCTTTTACGGCTGCAAATCCAACTGCGGTGGCTCTTTTTGCAACACCAGTGGCTGTGTTGATTGGATATGGAATTGCTCGTACCGGAGCTTCTGCATTCAATGGTATTTATTACTCAGTACATGTGGTATTTGAAGCTACATGTCTACCTGTTATTTCTCTTTGAAGCTAAACCTGGATTTAGTTTTAGTAAAATAGGTGTTATTAATACTTGTTATTATTTGGTTTCCCTCGTGCACGGGGTTGGGGTGGAATTGGCAGGCTTTATCATGTTAAATTATAAGCCCTTGCCTTCTCAAAGGAATTTCGATTTGGAGTTACATTTTAGGCTCATTGGACTTGTATTTATATTAATAATTTAACATTTTTTTTCATTTTTCTCAAAGGAATTTCGATTTGGAGTTACCATAAAAATGTTAATGATTTTACATTTTTTTCAAACTTATCTTTTAATAAAACACACATAAATGAGCATTACTAGAGAGATGAGAGAATTAGGTATACTTTGCCTGAAGGTGAGGCTGAGGTGCATCCTCTGAAGGGAAAAAAACTCAATAACAATAAAAGGAAGGGAGGAAAGTTTGAGTCGAACAGGCTGCCCCATTGGTAGAACATGAGAGAGAAGTTAAAAACACAACCTTCCCTACTAAATATGATTGGCACCCTATGACTTATCCCTCAAGCATAAATAATAAAGCCCTCATCTACTTTGACTAATTATAAATGTCCTTATCTGCTTTCTTTCAAAACATCAAGTTTTGATTTTAAAATCCGAAAAGAAGAGAGCGGAATCCATCCCAGCCTAATAATTTCCCAAACTGTGTTCTTCCAAAGACAATAAAACATTGAGAAAATTACTTAAATGCACCTGAAGTGATCATGGAAAAGTTCCCCAATAATTAAGCATGAGCCCAGACCTATGCATGAGACCTAGAATTGGCTTTTTTATGCTCATTCGTCATATACACTTCTGCTACTGTCCTCCATGAAGACAGTTTGATTTACACTTTTGATCTGGTTACATTTTATCCATGTTTCGTGACCTTTCATGATCCATTCTGCTGGTTTTTTTTTATAAACTGGATGCTACTTTTGTGACAGAATTGCGGACTGCAGTATTTTCCAAGGTAGCACTGCGAACAATTCGTCTAGTATCTAGGAAGGTATGTTGCTTTAATAGTTTCAGTATGTCATTCAATATTTCATCATTCCTTTAGGGATCCTGAGAAGAAAGTTTTTCCAATTACACTTTCTTGTATTAATAGGTTCACAGATTTGAATTAGATTCAAATTTTAAATAGCTTTTTTCCCCTTGCCAAGCCATACCACTTTTTTTATTTTTATTTATTTTTTTAACGTTAAAATACCCACTTTAAGTTAATATTTTACCATCTCAGGTGTTCTCACATTTGCATGACCTTGACCTTCGGTATCATCTAAGGTAGGCTTTTTGCTGTGCTATGAGGAATAATAATTCTTTTCTTCTATGATATATCTTTAAATTGATCAGCTTCTATTATGCTTTTATAAAATCAAATGGAGAACATTACAAAATGTCTGGAATTTTCCATGAAATTTATGGTGGAAGGGGAACTGAGCCTATAGGGTTTGAGTGTTTAACAGATCCTCCTGTAATCTCTATTCATCGTGGTCAATTTCTCCACTAAAGAAGGCCTACCTGTATTTGATGATGATTAACAGTGAAACCCTGTATCCAAACTGCTAGCTTGTGCTTACTCCTGCACCTGGGAATTCTAACCAGTCATTACTGAGGGCACTAAAAATTATTTAAATGTGACCTTTTATTGACTTAATTATCATACTACAAGATATTCACATCTATTTATGCTTCGTTGCCTATGCCTTTAGAGTGTTTTTTTTCCCCTTCATTGTATATGCTTTCTCATCTTGACATTATATTTGCAGCCGAGAAACTGGTGGCCTAAATAGAATAATTGATCGTGGAAGCCGTGCAATAAATTTCATACTCTCGTCTATGGTGTTCAATGTAGTCCCCACTATATTAGAGGTACGCCTTAGTTATTCCGTCAATAATGTATCTCCTAAAGATTGGACATTGGTCACTACTAAAAATTGAAGATATTAATCAGGACTTGAATTTTGCACATGACTTCCTGTTCCTGGCATCTTTGATATTACTTGAATGATTTTTACAATTACTTTTTCCATCCCAACTCTTGCTTCTTTTTCCTTGAACAACTTCGGCAGATTTAACATGTCTCCATCCAGATATCTATGGTATCAGGTATATTGGCCTACAAATTTGGAGCTCCTTTTGCATGGATTACTTCCCTATCAGTTGCTGCTTATGTTGCTTTTACACTTAGTATCACACAGGTATCATCCCTTGAGCTGATCTGAATATCTAATATATTGAGGTTTGGTGCAATATAGTTATATATTTTGCTGGTGTTGTTTCAACCTATTGCATTATTTCACTTTTTGTTCTTTTTAAGCATATTCATGGTTCAAATCTTTTCAGTGGAGGACTAAGTTCCGGAAAGCCATGAATAAGGCTGATAATGATGCTAGTACAAAGGCTATTGATTCACTTATTAATTATGAGGTGAGCGTTTTGGTTATTGATAGATATATTTTGATTGATAATTGTAGTTTGATTTTCATCTAAGCATTTGTGTCTCCAATGTGGGCTTAATGATTTTTCCTTCATCTCTTTGTTTTATAGACAGTCAAATATTTCAATAATGAAGATTATGAAACCAGTAAATATGATGAGTACCTAAAGAGTAAGTCACTTTTACTTCTTGAATCTTGTTTTTGTTCTTTAGTAACTCCTGCACTTCAAAAGCTGTAGTGAGAAAATCATACTAGTTGTTTGTTATACAGCTACATATGTATTACTATTTGAATGAAGATATCTTGTTGTATCAACAATAACTAGATATTAATATATAGATTCTATACTATATTGTTTGTCTTCAACAAATATTTTATGACCGAAGCAACACTGGTGGTTGCTTCTTAAATTTCATTTATGCTTCTTGCCTTAATTCTTTCTTCCTCTTTTTTTTTTTTTTTAAATTATAATTGAAATCACTTGTGCTACTGTGGTTTTTGTTGTTATCCAGAGTATGAGGATGCTGCTCTGAAAACACAACGCAGTCTTGCTTTGTTAAACTTCGGTCAAAATATTATATTTAGTACAGCTCTTTCAACAGCAATGGTTCTGTGTTCCCATGGGATTATGGATGGCAGGTTGACAGTTGGTGATTTGGTAATGTTCTCGTCAAATCAAATTTTATGTTACTGAATTCATTCTTCAGTTAATAAAATTTCTTTCTATTTTTTCTTTTTTATGTTAATGGAGTCTTTCTTTAGTTAACAAATTGAATCCTTGTTGAAGTTTTATAGCTTGCATTATACATAACTTAAATGCAATATGCAGGTTATGGTCAATGGCCTTCTCTTCCAACTGTCTCTTCCGCTCAACTTCTTAGGTAGTGTTTATCGTGAGACTATACAGAGTCTAGTTGACATGAAGTCTATGTTTCAGTTACTTGAGGTATGTTCCCCTAGGAACTTTTAAAAATTAGCTTGTTTGTCGAGTATTAAATTTCCTTCCTTCACCAAAAATATGTACTTATATGCATGAGTATAATAGACAAAATGCTATATGATGTAAGTTTTTGTCATAAACGAACGACTAAGTTATTATGTTGGCTGTCGAGGACCTAACACAACCATCCTCCTTTATCTGGGCTTGGAACCAGCTACGTAGCATATGTGTAATGTAGGCATATGATATAAGTCTTTGGATTAAAAGAAATTTTGGTGGCATCAATAATTTTGTAATTGATTCTTATTTGAGTTAATAATATTTCTTTATTATTTTTGGACCTTTGTTCTTGGTGGTTTTGTTATTTATAGATATAAAATACTAGTAAAGATTAGGAGTCCTAATTTATCCTCATAATTCTTAAATGAGTAAATGTTCAAAAATGTATGTTATTTTAGAAAAAATAAAAAAGATGAAAAAATTCATAACTTTATTTATTTAGAAATTAGGATTATGAGTTAGGATTATCAATTATTTTTCATAAAATATTTACACTATTTTGGTCTTAATTAGATATTTGCAAAAGGAGTAACTGGGTTTATTCCAAGATGCTATATGTGTATATGTGATTATGTTTGCCAACAATTTTAGTGAGTTGCCTGAGTGCCTGATACTTCATGTTTTTTTATTTTATAATTACTTTTTACAGGAAACGGCAGACATTAAGGATAAAGAAGATGCGAAGCCTCTGAGATTTGATGGGGGAAGAATCGAATTTGATAATGTACATTTCAGGTTCGTCAGTTGGTGATTGTGTCTTTAGCAAAGTGCTGCCATTCCTGTATAATTTGCAAATGTGTTCTTATGTTCAATCACCAATTAAATAAATGTTGTACGATATATTGCTGCCACTGCCACTTTTTTGCTCTGTATATGTGTATCTCCCAACTTCCTCTATCTTTGTGTTTTGTTCTCATGGTCCAATTTTTGAGTATTTTATTTTGTGTGATTTCTTGTTGATGCCTGCTGTTACTTCAGTTACCTCTCAGAAAGAAAGATACTAGATGGGATATCCCTTGTTGTGCCAGCTGGTAAAAGCGTGGCAATTGTCGGAACAAGCGGAAGTGGTAAGATTCAGCTTTGTAAATTAATTTTGTTTTCTTACACTTTAGATATATGATTAGTTGCGTTTAGCCATGTGTTGATGCACCTATTTTGTACATAATTTAGTCATGTCTGCCGTATTAGAATTATACCTTATTGCAATCTTACGCTCCGGCTAGTTGGAAGAAAAGCCTCAGTAAATACTTTTGTGTTCATGTGCTCTACTGACTTTTTAATCATGCAATAACAAAATAGTCATCTGTTATCTAACTTATTTTTAGATATGACTTTTTTTTTTTTTTGGGGTCTTCCATAGTCTGATTTTTAAAATTCTATGCTCTATTATAAGTTTCATATCTGACATGTTTCCAATTTGCATATATTCTGCAGGAAAATCAACTATTCTTAGATTGATATTTAGGTTTTTTGATCCTCATACTGGAAAGGTAAGAAAGGATTCAATGAATTTATTTCATTGATAAGAACTTAAGAAGAACTTTTATTTTGGCTCTTGATTTAGCTCGATGGCAACTTTTGATCAATATATAAATAACATATCCTATCCAGTTACTTATTCTCCCACATTCTCAATTTCTCATTCGCAACTTGTATTT